>JARBWK010000012.1:72569577-72786243 GCA_030556195.1 Anolis apletophallus | reverse complement strand
ACTGCCGCCTCAGTTTCGCCAACGGTGGACGGAGAAACTGCGTCCACAGTGGGGCAAGTTGGCGAAACAGGCAGCGGCGGCCGGACAGGAAGCGCAGTGGGCCTAAGCGGAGAGGACGCTCTCGCCGCGGACGCGATGTGGAAGTTCCGGCAGCTGGCGGACAAGGCGTGAGTATTATGGGGGGCTTGGGGAGTGGTGTGGCCTCCACAGCCCCTTTGCCACAGCCCCTTCGCCTCAGCCACTCCTTCCTCCCCTCCTCCATCTTCAACCCAATGCTGTTAGTGCATTTCTATTTGGAGAAGGGGAAAAGGAAAAAACCACAGGAGGAGGGGGGAAGGAAGGGGGGCAAAGAGCCGATCTCGCGGCACAGGGAGAGCTGCCCCACGGCACAGTGCTGTGCCGCGGCACGGCTCTTGAGAAAGACTGCTGTAGAATAAATTCAGTTTGACACCACTTTAACTGCCATGACTCAATGCTAAGGAATCATGGAGTTCTAGTTTTATAAAATATTTCATAATCCCTGCCAAAAGAGTGCTGGTGCCTCACCAAACTAGAGCGCCCAGGATTCCATACATGGAGCCATGTCAGTGCAAGACCTGAGCAGAGCTTTGATGATAGGGTGACCTGGAGATCTCTCATTCATAGGGTCACCAGAAGTCAAAGTCAACTTAAAGGCAATTAAAATCATATGGATGTTGGTTAGTATATTTTGAGTACTTGATAGTATGCTTATTTCAAGTCACATTTTCTTGCTCTCCATTTCTCAGTGTTTTCTTTGACTTAAAGCCTGCCAGAAAATACAGTATTTTTGTTTTCTTTTTAAGCTGGGAGGTCCCTAAACATCTGCCAGATTGCTTTCTATTTGTGTCCTAATCTGACCTTCTTATAAGTAGAGGCTGATAACAGGTTTATCTCAGTTTGTTCCTGAGAGCTTCTTTCTCAGCTTGGGATTCCAGAAGGATTTTGTTCTGAATTAACCTTTTGAGCAGAGCTCTTCAAGACTAATGCTTCAGGGATCTAGTTCCCTAATTTATAATTCTGTGTTTTAGCAGAAGCCATTTGAAAGCATATATGAGTTAAAGGAATGCAATTAACACCTAGCATTCACTTAGCAGAAAGCTATTACAAAATTTATTCCAGATGGTATTTGGCATGATGGAGGTTTAAACATTTTTCTCCAATGTGTTGCCCACCTTTGAATACTGTGGACACACTAAGGCAGCTATCATATGAATTTATGTTGTGATCGCTCTACAACATAGCTCCTTTAGCATCAAAAGTTTTCTGAAAACAAGGACTTAATAGGGGGTTCACATTGTCAAAGCTGAAGAAATGTACTAATGGTGGATAAAAGTACGATCACTATTGCACAAGCAACTATAAGGACAGTGGTCACCCTGTAGAACCATAAGTACAAAACATAATCCCAAATTCAAACCTTTCATAGGCTCAACTACAATTTCACTACATGCTGCGAGATTTCATCAGAGAGAAAAATCAAGTTCTGAAAGTCAAATGAAATGTATGGTTTTAAAATGTAACTTCCCAGATCTTCTCTACATTTCAAAGAGAGGGGATGACAATCCCTCCCTGTGCCTTTAGAGGGCAATGTGTGGCTTCTGGGCCACATGCAGGTTTGTTTGTTTTTTTAGTAAGTTTTTGTAAGCAACTAAATGCATTCTGGCATTTCACCAGATTTGAAATCTCCCTGAGTTCATAGGCATCAAAAATCTTCTGGGAATTTTGTTACATCCTCTATGGGATGTGTGGAATTTTTTTTTTGCATCTCCTAAAATTACTATAAGGTAGTGAACAAGATGCACACTCTGCACACTTTCAGTTCTTTTTTCAAAAGACTTCTGAACCTAAAATGGTCCAGAAAAGCTGAAAAGCATGCTGAAAATACCCCATGCCCTCTGAGGGAATTTGGGGACAAAAACTTGATTTGTTTTTGTTTGTTTTTTCAGGGTGGGTATCACCACCTCCACGGTCTCCTGGAAGACCAATACAGGACCCAAGCCTTGCACAGCTGCCCATTGACCAGTTATGGTTACTAGATGTTAATGGATTACAGTTCCATCAGCCATAGTTTACATAGCCAGTGGTGATGTTATCGAACACGGCCACCTCCATCCCTAATAAAAAAAGAAACATAGTTATGCCCCTGAGGGAATCATAGTTTCCCCAAGGACGTGGAGCCAGCAGGGACCATGTTGGCCTTTGTCCCTCCAGCCTCCCTCAGCAACTCCTAAACCAGTAGCAGCAAACCCCCTAACTCCATAAAGCCCAGCTCTCCACACATGCATACACCTTGGTTCAGCTGTTCAGCCTGAGCCAGTCCACATCAGGGATCATCCAGAGCTCCACAGAGCTCCTCATGGCCCCACTCACCTCTATTGCAACAAAGTTAAAACCCAGGCAGCTACAATGTATTGTGCACCTCCATTGCTGGGCTCTTTCCTATCTTTTTCTATTTTTCCTTTCTTTTTTCTTTTGTGCAAATTTGCACACAAGCACAGAGGAATGAATTAAAATAGATGAAGCAAATCACTTTACCTTTTCTTCATGCAGCCAAGATGAGACCTCTTGAGCATTCTCAGCCATTCCAGATACTCCTTCCACACCTGTGTGAGAACCAGGAAAAAGATATAATCTGCTAAGCAAAGAGTCCACTTACCACCTTGAACTTCCCCTTTGGGGATCTCAGCTATCTGCTGGACAAAGGTTCGGAAAGAAACTCTGATTACATTCCCATATCCAAAAGACATTTCTGGGACCTTTCATTTGCCTTCCCAGCATGAGAGGATGCATGGAGACCCAACACTCATTGTTCTCTCAACCAGGACCCAGAATCTGCATAATCCCATCATTCAACTTTTCAAACTCTCATTGTTGTCAGCATTCCATGGCTACACACCCAGGAGGGACAGAATCCCCTGGAGACCTCTCTGCCCTAGGAACCATCTCCATTGGCTCATTGGAAACCCCAGGGCTTCTCCATCTAGCTGGGAAGGGAACCCCAGCCACATAATCACCACCTCCATCAAGCAGGGCATGTATTGGCTAAAACCCACCTCCTGGCCAATCAGAGGCCTGGGAAATGCCATCTGGCTTTCTGGTGATGACCAATCAGCAATGTTAATGCATGAAAATTCTTATGTATAAAGATACCTGCTCTTCTGTGTATTTTATGCTTGTGCTTTTTGAGCACCTGCTGCTATACAAGTGTTCCTACTGTACAGATTGAATAAAACTTCTGTTGTCTGTTGTCTGCCTTCAACCTGGTGAGATTTTTGATTCTTAGTGAATCTCACCAGGATTCTCACAATCCTTGGAAAACCTCAATTTCAGGCATCAGTGATGTTCAAGCTCTACTTCTCATGCAACAATTAAAGTGATCTCAAGCCATTTCTCAGCCTTGTAAAATATGCTGATTTCCCTGATCATGTTTAAAAGCTATCTCCTACTACAAACACTATAGAGAAAAATTAAAATAACAACAAAGCCAAGGTCTAAGGTTTTTAAGTGAAGCAATCTGTGTGACCACAATGAAGCTATGGTGATATACTCAAATTTTGCATGGACATTGATAAAGACTAATTTACTCAAATATCCCTATCTTCATCTTATTGAACAACAGGACCAACACCAATGTTGTGTCATATTTCTCTGCATTTTCGCCACCAACTTGCCTTTGGCCATGTTAGCCACATTTGTCTTGACATCTCCTTGTTTCTTAGAAGATAATCTCTTTCTATTCCTCTCCCTCTCCACTGTATCCAGTTGTGGGTCTTTTCCAAAGTGTAACAACGTTGCGGGACCATTTTCAGGTCTTCAACTTTACTTTCAGACACCACTGTATTGTCATTCAATATGACATCTATGTATTGTCATTCATTGCGACACAGACATATACAGTATCTATTCAAAAATAATGTTCTCCAGATCCTATTATTTGCAAGGGCTTTAGCACCAATACACACCAGCCTTCTTTATCCCTTTTGTGCACTAGGGAAAAAAGCATGCCCTTACAAACTCTCCAGATTTCCTGTGCTTTGAGATCCAAGGTCAGAAACTTGAAAGCCAGAGCTTTATGAAACATATTTGCCCGTGCTTGTAGAATAATCCAAGAATCCTGTTCACCAGGTTGTCCTTTGGGTCCCTGAGAGCACAGATATAAAAATGATTTACAGAAGCAGCTGCTGAGTGGCCTTAATAATGATCAAGATGCATTTGGTCATATTTCCTCAGGCAGGTTAATAGCATGAGGCTTTATATGTCTTTTGCCCTGTAGAAAGCAACCAATCAAGGAGGATAATGGGTACTTGGTGACTAGAGCATAGATCCACTGCCTGCTGAGTGTGAGAGCATATGAGTTTTGCTCGATGCCCTCTGAACACATCACTGGTCAATAATTGAAAAGACAGCTCACCATTCCTACTGTCTGATCAAACTAGAAATTCCTTCTCATTCACTGCCATAGTAGCATTCAGTCTCTTTTGTTTCCCAGTGAGTACATAGCTATAACTGATTATGGAACAACTTTCTTGTCCAATGTTAGCCCATTCAGATGCTGACAGCCACATGCTTTTTATTGTTTCTCTAGTAAAAGAGAGGAAACCACAGTTTTCAGGAAATCTTTGCCACTGGAGAAAGGAAGATAAGGAATGTTTATATTATCCATAACATCCCTCCCTCAGCAGAGATTGTCTACATGGCTAAAATAGGCAGGCTAATCTCCTTTTTTTTTCTTTTGGAAACTCCATAGTATGCTTTTTAACTTCTTTGAGAAAGACCAGTATTGCAAATGCGTTAGATACATTAGGTCACTTTTTGAAACTTTGGGTTTTCTTGGATAAGGTTGTGGTGAATTACATTACTAGTCAGAATGAGGAACCTCAGGGGAAAACAGTGGATGTCATAAGACAATAGGAGGATGTTACTTATCTGTTTTGCTGTAATTGTAGTTTTACTACCAGTTGAAATAAGCTGACTGGCTTTGAATAAAATGCATCTTGGGTGGACTGTATATGTCTGAGTGTGACTATTTGTTGCTACATGTTTAGATCAAACTAGATGTGAAAAGAAGTTCCTATTTTCTGTGATGTGTCCATTTCACTCCCACAATTGAATTTCCTCAGAATTATGGACATAACTATCAAATTTGCAAATTAAGGCCACATTGACAGTCCAAAGACAAAGCAAAGGAAGTTGATGTACGTACGTATATGAGGACAATTGCATATTGTAGAATGCATTCACACTTTGGAGATGCTCTTATGTTTAGAATAACTAGTAAATGAATCATTTAGTTGACCTCTAAGTAGTAAAATTGCTTGGATTATCCAAAATTAGCTCCCTCCTATATTTCCTTGTTCAATGGAAATTCTTAGATACGATGCTCAAGATTAATTTGAACTTTGAGGGAGAAATGAGATGCCATGTTACATAGTCTAACACATATTTTCTGTGCTAATTCATCTTTCCCCCCAAGAGTTTCAAGGTGGTATGCATGGGTTTCTCTTCCCCATTTAATGCCCACAATGATCGGACTAAAATAATGTAATATATTTAATTACGAAACAAGTATTTAAGATCAAGCCTGAATCCAACATTCTAACTAGTGTAGATAATTCTAAAACTCATGGGCTCAATTTCATCTACAGATACAGCCTTAAGAACTTCATAATAGAGGAATGTTAGCGGTTGTTGTTTACACAACCAGGTAACAAGTAACACATGCTGAAATTCCCTCTTTCCAAAACCATTAAAGGTTCAAAGCATTCTCCAGTTTTAAGTCTGGCAACTCTATCTACAGATGGTGCATGCTGTGCTCATCAGATGTTTCATACCCAACCTGTGTCCTTCTGCAAAGCCGATCCTCCTCTGTATATATGTATAAAGGGACACACATAGAGTACTGGTCTTAAATGTCAATATGGTAAGCAAACATGGAAAACACAAGAATGGCCATCAGATTGGGGAAAAATCCAATTATATTCCCATACCAAAAAAGGGAAACACTAAGAAATGCTCAGATTTTCGTACAATGGCACTTATGTCTCATGCCAGTAAGATGATGCTCAGGATCCTGCAAGGAAGACTCCAGCAATACATGGATCGAGAATTGCCAGATGTACAAGCTGGGTTGAGAAAAGGCAGAGGAATGAGAGACCAAATTGTCAGTATCTGCTGGAAAGGCAGGGAGTTTCAGAAAAACATCTACTTCTGTTTTATTGACTATTCTAAATCTTTTGACTGTGTGGATCATAACAAATTGTGGCAGGTTCTTGGTGGCATGGGGATCCCAAGTCACCTTGTCTGTCTCCTTAGGAATCTGTATAATGATCAAGTAGCAACAGTAAGAACTGACCATGGAACAACAGACTGGTTCAAGATTGGGAAAGGTGTATGGCAGGGTTGTATACTATTACCCAATCTATTCAACTTGAATGCAGAACACATCATGCGATATGCAGGGCTTGACGAATCCAAGGCCAGAGTTAAAATTGCTGGAAGAAATATTAACAACCTTAGATATGCAGATGATACTGCTGCTCCAGGGCATCTCGGATTCAAAAATTGGTAGTACCCTTAAATTCAATCCCATTTTATCACTTGCTACATTATTGTGTTGCATATATTGGTGAAAGGAGAAATCAAGCTTCCCATTCAGGCCTTGGTTGTCTGAAAGGTACAACTTCTGAGTTTAACTTTGTTATCCTGTCTTCAAAACAAACTATGCAATTTCCCCTTTTAACACTTCTTTTAAAATGCCACTAATGTAGGAATGCAGTTTGGAAAGAGCATCTCTGGGGTATTATGCATTTGAATGGATGCAAACCCCAGTGTTAACTAGAACATTTCCTGAGGAGAAAGGAAAATGCTGGTAGTTTATTAGACAATATATCAGAAACCTTAAAACTTTAGAGCCACAAACTAAATCAGCTTCATAGTGAAAAGGAATCCTTGATTGTTTCGCTGTAAAATACAGCAGTAATTTTACAGCAGTGTAACTTAAGAGTTGTAAGTTACAAACCAAGGGCAACTGTTCTTGCTGGTAAAAGGTGCTCTGGAGTTTAAGGGCCAGGGAAAATTGATGGATTAGCAGTATACAGAAACATTTCTTTTTCTATCAACATAGGAGAGGAAAAGCAGCAGCAGTGGGACTTGATATGCCTTTGAAATGGGAACCGAGGCAGAACATGAGGTTTTTTAACCAAGGATAAAGAATTCATAGGACAAATTCAATCAGATTTCTGCATGGAGCATCTGCTTTCACATTGCTTACACCGTGTGTGTTCCAGATCTCATTATTGCTTTGCAATTTTTCTTTCTGTCGCTGATAAACCCAATGTGAAATGAATAAGTATCTTTAGTTGGGACACCTGGAATGAAAAAGGGATTGTCTTCTCAAGGGATTATTTTTTCATTTCTTTTCCCCCTTTCCTTTCCTTCTATTTTTGTCTTTGTTATATCACTGCCTTACCATCCCAAGTTTTCCAAACTGGCAATAAAAAATCAATTGCTGTGACTTCCAGGAAGCAATACTTGTTTTGAGCACTTTCATACCTTCACAGAAGTGGAAGGGGTGTATATCAAATAGAAAGTTTACTCAGGAGATAATATTACTAGGAATCTAGGTAACTCCCATAATTTTTGATGATTGAGTGTGCTGATTGGAATTCATGGGATTTGTAATCCAAACATCCTGTCGGGTCCTGTGTTTCCTACCTCTGAATTCAAAGTCATTTCCCTGATCCATGAGATGACCCTATACAATTAACAGCACTGTCTTTCAGAAACAAAGAACATCTTTGTTTCCAAATGGACTCTGAATAAATCATTGTAGATATTACTTGAGAAGTCAACATTGAACAATTTAAAAAGCACAATACAAAAAATAAAAAAATAGTAATACAGTATGGATTAAACAGATTACAATATAATAAATACACATTGCCTTTAAAATAGTAATCCTCAATTCCCCAGAATCCCAACCGCACATATTCTTTCCCAAATGCCTGTATTGTAAAGTTGTGTTGTAAGATAGAGAAGGAGACTGGGATTGAATCTTGTTCGCCTTGAGTCTCAATCAGGTGACATTGCTTCTGCATAACATTATTGTTCATTGGTTTCTCAGCTTTTGTACAGCCTTTTCTGCACCCTAATAGACTTTGTTATTGGCAGTTGAGAGCTTTAAGTTAAAAGATGCTGGAATATTGCTCCCCATCTTTTGCCTTTGCACTCATAACAGCAATGCGGTCCTTGAGGATTGGAACAGAATTTAGAGATTACAAAAGAGATTTTCCATTAAAGTTCTAATGCAGAGTTGGAAATGATGCAGCCCACCAAATGGTGTTGGACGGCAACTAATAGCATTCCTTGCCATTCGCTATGTTAGCTAGTACATACCAGGGGCTACACATTCCTTACTCTTTTCCTAAGAGTATATTTTGTGGTTATTAATTGTTGTCAAGTTGTCTTTCATGTATGGCCAACCTATGAATGAAAGACATCCAATAGCCTTGGTTATTAGCATCTCTGCTCAGGTCTTGCAGGCTCAGGGTGGGGATCTCCAGGAGGGCCAACAGTCATCCCCTCTCCCCCAGGCCTCTCTGCAGGCTACACTTCACAGAAAATTTTAAATTTTTAAGTATTTTCCTCTGCAGTTCTCCCAAAATAGTGACAAGAAGTGACATCACTCCAGTAACCATTTTGAGAAAGACTGCAAAGATCAAAATAGCATGAGATTATGGGGTACTTGTCAAGATGTCATATTTTCAGGTATTTGGGGCATGTGTGCATGATTTGGGAGTAAGCATTGCCCTAAAATCTCACCTATTTTTTCTTTTAAAAATGAGGTGCTGAATGGACTTCAGGGGAGTAGTGGGGGACTTCAGGGGCATAAAAATGGGGTGTAGGGGCTGTACTACAAGTTTTCCACTTCAGTCAGTTCTGGTCTACACCATATTCTCCCATAATCTCTAGCATTTTAACTTTATGCACTCAATAACTGTTAACTTTTTTCTTTAGGAATTCATTTTAATTCATTATGTTTTCCTGCTACCCATCCTTAAATGCTCCTGGAAGAATGTACATAATTCTTCCTGTTTTATGTTACAAGCCTGTTAAATAGATTAGGCTGAACTCTAAGGGCGATGCCAAAAGTCATCTATTAAGTTTAATATTGATGTTCTGAACCAGTTGGTTCATCCATTGACCAAATCAAATATTATTTATAACCACTGTACCACAGTGAGTTTACACATTCTGAAATGATTAATGGGCATCTGATCTGAACCAGGATTCCCACCATCTGAACCAGTGGTTCTCAATCTGTGTCCTCAGACATTTTGGCCTACCACCTGTTAGGAATTCTGGGAGTTGAAGGCCAAAACCTCTGGGGACCCACAAATCGAGAACCACTGTTCTAAACCCATCTTTTATTCAGCTAGTGTACCATATGGATTTTTTTTCCCACTAAGGAATTACATACCAATATACTACCATTCTAGATCCTAGTATAGGAGTATTCTTCTTCTTCTTCATTATAAGAAGCATTGTCTTTCATGTAATTTTCTTTGAAGCTTCATTTATAACCTAAATTACATGCTATGTTAAAGATGTAATTAACAGCTATGCCTTCACTCCTCTTTTTTACATGGAAATAAGTGCAGAGGAACAATACAGCTCAGAACTGTAGCATGGGAGTAGGAAGACCAATCCTTCAAACCTGTGCTCCCAACTTCATTGGCTGGCTAATTTTTTTTTCTTGTAGAACGCAATCAGCAACTTTAAGACATTTATTCTCATCATGATATTTACAATTCAAGAAATATTCTGCAGAGAGTCTACATGTGGCATCATTGTATAGAAAGCAGCATTTTATATGTAGGAAATAAAAAATATTCAGAACATATTATTTTCTATGCATGAAATGTTTCTTGTACTAAAATAGTTTCTGCACAAAAGGAGCATGTGTGAATTTTGCACAGAATAAGCCTGTTGTTCTTAAATTATTATTTAACTTATTTCCCTCCTTTCTACTCTAGAAATTATTACAAAAAAGCTTTTTTAAAATACAATAGTGTTCCTTTGGTGAAGAGTTTTCATATGGTTTTAAAACACATACATTGAGCAGTTCTTCAATCAAGTGAAAACAACACAAACAGCTATACTGAGAGGACACAGTCAGAATTATATTACTTTTATAAATGGGACACATTTATGGATTCAATTCTTAAATTTACAGTTCTGTGTGGAAGCAGAACTTGCCAAAGGAAGCCTTTATATGGCCCAGGGGTTTGCATAACTACTTCTCTCCAGTTTTAGACCGGGAATGCAGTAGTTCCAAATTGATTCAACAGTTTGGATGCATTACGCTTAAATAAATTGATTCACGTCAGTCTTGTGAATTAATCCCTGATTGGTTGGTTTTTTAAGGTTATATATAGGAGACAGCCTGCCTATCTATTTGTATTATTTCTGTACTTATTTGTATAAGTAATAAGTTCCACCCCAAGCCCTGTAAGTGTATGCCAGGCTATATAAATATGCTGTTACATTATGCAGAGTTTATCATAAACCCTTAGGACAGTGGGAATTTAGTGGAGCAGCACAAAATATAAACAGCTGCAATCAGAGAATCCGGCCAGATCCTCATCGTATGGGATAAAAGGCAGCTGTTCCCACCCTGGGGAAATTGCTGGATAATTTCTTCACATGGTCTCACTTCCGAAATCCTGGGAATGACAGAGAGATGAAGAATTAGAGGCTAATCAGGGATTTGAAAGAGTGTGTGGGGGAATATTGGAGGGAGTTTTACAGAAACATCTGCCACTTAAATCCAGCTGTGAAGGATATTGATGTGAATGGGAGTGGTGAGGGACTGCAGAAAATAAGGCACAGAGTGAATGTTTTGTCTGAAAAAAGAGTTGACTGCTGTATCTGACTGGGACTATAATGAAATTAGCTAAACCAACAGTCCTTCTGTATGGCATTTCAAAAGACGTGCAGTAGACTCCACAAAGAGATTGCATGCTCCCCTCCATTGGCCAATTTCTCTCTGTTCTTGTTTTGTGAATAAAAGACTAGGCCTTATGTGTTTAAAAGATAGAAATCAAGAGTACAAAATCAAGAGAAATCAAGAAAAACGTGTATTTCTGTTTAGACTGTCTTGGGAAAAGTGCTTTGGCCAAATGTAACACGGCAGCTTTGAGGTCCCTGTGAGAACTACCATCACACACCTCCAAGAGTTCCTCTAAGTTAAAAGTATGGAGCAAGAACCTACATTGGGGTTATGCAGTACATGTGACCACATTATTTGTGTTAAGTTGAATGGCAATGTTGTACAATTGAATCAAGACACTAGACATGCAAGTGTGTGTGTAACCAAGTAAAATGCATAATATGCCTCCATGTGTAATGCCCATCTTCTGTATAAAGTTATGCCATACATGCAACTCTTCTTCTACATCCCTGTACTGTATGTGGGCATTTCACATCAAACAAAAATGTTCAGTCGCATCCATAGGAAGATATACCTGCATATAAAGCATTAATAGGATTCTGGTCATTACTTAACTTAGGCAATCCCTCATAGCTCTAGGATTATTGTCTTCCAGATGTGGAATCTTGGCAGTGGGTCTGTAGGTGGCTGTGGAGCCCTATCCTTCATCCGCATGTTCTTCCGCAGTGAGGACATCAGTTTCCAGATGGAAGGCGGCTCTGGTCAGGGTTGGCTTGATGTGCCTTCCTCTTGGCACATTTCTCCCTTTTTCCCTCAATTCATGTCTCTTTGAATTCTGCAGCACTGCTGGTCACAGCTGACCTCCAGTTAGAGTGCTCAAGGGCCAGAGCTTCCCAGTTCTCGGTGTCTATGTTTTTGAGGTTGGCTTTAAGCCCATCTTTAAATCTCTTTTCCTGTCCACCAACATTTCGATTTCCATTCTTGAGTTGGGAGTAGAGTAACTGCTTTGGGAGATGGTGATCAGGCATTCAGACAACGTGGCCAGACCTACAGAGTTGATGGCAGAGGAGAATTGCTCCAATGCTGGTGGTCATTGCTTCTTCCAGTACACTGACATTTGTCCACCTGTCTTCCCAAGAGATTTGCAGGATTTTTCAGAGGCAGCACTGATGGAATCATTCCAGGAGTTGTGTATGACTTCTGTAGACAGTCCATGTTTCACAGTTGTATAGCAGGGATGGACAATAGCACCTTGATATCCCTATGGATGTCCCAGTCTTCAAACACTCTCTGCTTCATTCAGAAGAATGCTGCACTCGCAGAGCTAAGGTGTTAATGTTGATTTTTGTGAAGATGTGGCTGCCAAGGTACTGAAAATGTTACACCATTAAGCTGTATTTCTGACATTGGAGAGGGATTGGCTAGTGACTGCTGGAAGAGCACTTTGGTTTTCTTGATGTTCAATGAGAGGCCAGGATTATTGTATGCTTCTGCAAAGGTGTTTAGAGTGGCTTATAGGTCTTCTTCTGAATGCACACAGATGACATTGTCATCAGCATATTGAAGTTCTATGACAGATGTTGTTGTTACCTTGGTTTTGGCTTTCAGTCTGCTGAGGTTAAATAGCTTGCCATCTGCCTGATAGATGATATCCATTCCGGTGGGAAGCTTCCCATCAACAAGATGAAGTATCATAGCAATGAAGCTGGAAAATAAGGTTGGGGCAATTACACATCCCTACTTGACACATTATTCCAACTTAAATGGAATCATTTATACTTGAGACTTGCTTTGAGTCTACTGGGTGTGAGAACTGTATCCCCCCCCCCCCCCTTCCTGTCTTAAATAATGTTGTAAAAACATTGTATCATAGAATACATGGAGAGAATTTTTATTTTCAAAACATGCAGGAAGAATAGAAGCCAAATGCAGAGGAACTGATCAATGCGGTTGAAGTGGTCAGATCCTTAGGGGAAGTGACCATGTGCTCCTGCAATTTGAGGTACAAAGGAAGGCCGAAACTAAGACATGTCAAACCCGCATTTTGGACTTTAGGAGAGCTGACTTCCGAAAAATGAAGGAAATACTGAGCAGCATTCCGTGGACACATATACTAAAAGACAAGGGAGTTACGGATGGATTGGAGTTTTTCAAGAGTTAAATACTCAAAGCATAATTGCAAACAGTGCCAACAAAGAGAAAAAATAGGACTACTGCAAAGAAGCCAGAATGGATGTCCAAAGAACTTCTACCTGTGCTAAGACTCAAAAGAGACATGCACAAGAAGTGGAAAAAGGGAGAAATCACCAAAGAAGAATTCAAACAAATAGCCAACTCCTGTAGAGAAAAGGTCTGCAAGGCTAAAGTACAAAACGAGCTCAACTTGCCAGGGACATTAAAAACAATATAAAGGGCTTCTTTTCTTATGTCAGAAGAAAAAGGAAGAGCAAGGAGGCGATAGGACCTCTTCGAGGAGAAGATGGGGCAATGCTGACAGGGGATAGGGAAAAGGCAGAATTACTTAATGCCTTCTTTGCCTCGGTCTTCTCACAAAAAGAAAGTCATCTTCAACCTCAGCAAGATGGAGAGGATGAGGGATTAGAGGACATCCAACCCCAAATTGGGAAACAAGTCATCCAGGAATACCTGGCCACTCTAAATGAGTTCAAGTCCCCAGGGCCAGATAAACTACACCCAAGAGTATTGAAGGAACTAGCGGAAGTCATTTTGGAACCATTGGCAATCATCTCTGAGAGTTCTTGGAGAATGGAAGAAGTCCCAGCAGATTGGAGGAGGGCCAATGTGGTCCCAATATTCAAGAAGGGAAAAAGGGATGACCCAAACAATTACCGTCCGGTCAGCCTCATGTCGATGCCAGGCAAGATTCTGGAAAAGATTGTTAAGGAAGTGGTCTGCAAATACTTAGAAACAAATGTGGTCATTGCTAATAGTCAACACGGATTTATCAAAAACAAGTCATGTCAGACTAATCTGATCTCTTTTTTCGATAGAGTTACAGGCTGGGTGCATGTGGGGAATGCCGTGGATGTAGCATACCTGGATTTCAGTAAGGCCTTTGACAAGGTCCCCCATGACCTTCTGGCAAAAGAAAAGGAGAAATGTGGGCTAGGCAAAACTAGGGTTAGGTAGATCTGTAATTGGTTAAGTGGACGAACTTAGAGGGTGCTCACCAATGCTTATTCTTCATCCTGGAAAGAAGTGACGAGCGGAGTGCTGCAGGGTTCCATCCTGGGCACAGTCCTGTTCAACATATTTATTAATGACTTAGATGAAGGGTTAGAAGGCATGATCATCAAGTTTGCAGATGACACCAAATTTGGAGGATAGCCAATACTCTAGAGGACAGGAGCAGAATTCAAAATGATCTTAACAGATTAGAGAGATGGGCCATAACTAACAAAATGAAGTTCAACAGTTACAAATGCAAGATTCTCCACTTAGGTAGAAAAAATGAAATGCAGACAGAATGGGGGATGTGTGGCTCGAGAGCAGTAAGCGTGAAAAAGATCTTGAGGTCCTCGTGGACAAGAAGTTAAACATGAGCCAACAATGTGATGCGGCGGCAAAAAAAGCCAATGGGATTTTGGCCTGCATCAACAGTAGTATAATGTCTAGGTCCAGGGAAGTCATGCTAACCCTCTATTCTGCCTTGGTTAGACCACACCTGGAATATTGTGTCCAATTCTGGGCACCACAATTGAAGAGATATTGACAAGCTGGAAAGTGTCCAGAGAAGGGTGACTAAAATGATCAAGGGTCTGGAGAATAAGCCCTATGAGGAGCGGCTTAAAGAGCTAGGCATGTTTAGCCTGAAGAAGAGTAGGCTGAGAGGAGACATGATAGCCATGTATAAATATGTGGCAGGAAGTCATAGGGAGGAGGGGGCAAGCTTGTCCTGGAGACTAGGACGCGGAACAATGGCTTCAAACTACAAGAAAGGAGATTCCATCTGAACATTAGGAAGAACTTCCTGACTGTGAGAGCTGTTCAGCAGTGGAACTCTCTGCCCCGGAGTGTGGTGGAGGCCCGTTCTTTGGAGGCTCTTAAACAGAGGCTGGATGGCCATCTGTCGGGGGTGCTTTGAATGCAATTTTCCTGCTTCTTGGCAGGGGGTTGGACTGGATGGCTCATGAGGTCTCTTCCAACTCAATGAGTCTATAATTCTAAGTTGGAATTTTGGTTGGTACTGATTGTCATGAAGAAGAAAGATATGAGGAAAAAAGAGCCAAAGTTAGTCGGGATCAGTATGCAAAGAGATGTTTTAGCACCTCTGAATAGCAATAGAAATGCAAAACTTGTGGGTATGGTGATAAGGAGATAGCTTCAGTTTTAAAAAAGTTAAATTTAAAGGAAATTGGCTTTTATTTGCCTGCAGGCAGCCTCCCAGTTTCAAACAGTAACTTATCTACAGGAGGATAGACAACATGGATAGGGAAACTGGTACAAGGCATTGCCATACATCCAGATGCCAGTGCCACACACATATCTACTCAGGAAATGTCATTGGAGGACCTAATCATGTCACTCACAATATTAGAGATACTTTCACTTGGTCATCCTCAAATGTGATATATGCTATCTTCTGTCAACAGTGTCCTTCAGCACTCTACACTGGGCAAACTGGCCAGTCTGTGTGCCAGAGGATAGATGGCCATAAATCACAACATTTCAATCTTCTTGGATATTCTATCTCAGAGCTTAGGACAATATTCTTTGGACAAAAAACTACAAATGACAATTGGAAAGAAAAACAGCAAATGGGAATATATTCCCAAACTGCAATTCAATGATAGTGGATTGAATAGAAATAATTGTTTCCTGGCACACTACATGTATAAAACACTAACTGCTGCTTCATGAAGGCTTTCTTGGCCAATTTATCATTATCACAGTTCCTTTCTGGATTTCAGCCAACATTACAGTACATTCTAATAATTCTTTTTGTCATTCATATGGTTATCTGCTCACCTTGGCTTTAGGCAACATCTTCCTTCCTGCTTTTTCCTCCCAACAACCAATGTTAAAACAATTGGTCACTTCATCACCAACCCACAAGTTTTTGCATTTCAGCTGCAATTCACACATGCAACTTAAAGGTCTGCTCTTGGGCACTTCACTCTATAAACCTGATGAAGTACATTTAGATGTATAAAATTTTCTCTTACCAATTTCTTTTTCTCAGTCTCAAAGGTGCCAGGAGATCCCTTTGCATATTGATATATTCCTGTTAGGTGTGGGCTTTCTTCTGTTGAATCATAAAATGGAAAAAAAAATGTTCTATATTTCTGTGAATGCGTTGACAATGTGATAGTTAGACTTATCCTTGTTATCTGAGCATA
The DNA here is from genome assembly GCA_030556195.1 of Anolis apletophallus. NCBI lineage: Eukaryota > Metazoa > Chordata > Lepidosauria > Squamata > Anolidae > Anolis > Anolis apletophallus. The sequence goes on along the minus strand of JARBWK010000012.1, from coordinate 72,769,911 downwards.
GTTTTGTATGAAGCTAGAAAGGTGAGAGCTTTAATATGTTACCTTTTGTCCTTCATGGTACCTTAACTACCTGTCAGAGAAGATCTCTGATTACAAGCTTACAGGCTTATTTCCTACATGGGCTAAAAACAATAAATCTCACGCTGAGTTTGAGCATGAACAATTTCTGATTTGTTCGGTTCATACTCAACTTACCTTCTTCATTACCACCCTACATTTAACAACTCATCCCTCGAGACCTAAGATAACCTTATTCTCAAATATTATTAAATCTCTAGGACAATACTGCTTATATCGTACGACTGTTTGCAATTAATTTGAAAGTACAAGTTTTACTGTTGATAAGACATTTCTTAGAAAGATTTGTTTCAGCTCGATTCCTGAAAGTAAAATACATGTCTCTTTAAACTCCATTACTTTTTGAAACCTCAATATGGGAAGAACTTTTTGTAATAAAGAAGGGGTGGTTAATGAAAGAGTCACTACTTTCTGGTATACCTGTGTTTAGGAAACTAAATAATTTTCCTGTTTTGGAAAATATAGTTACTTACAAACTTCATTGAATCCAATCATATTCCAGACATTATTGAGAGTGAAACTAGCCAAATTCTTTGTTGTGGATCTAAACCTTTTCAAGATGTTTATCCATTCGGCCCTTCTCCACATTCTCTCCAAATTGAGCATTAAAGTTATAGAAGCAAACCAAGGGTCATTTCATGCTACACAAATGTAGGACTCTGGTTTCACTTTAACTTGCATGGTTTCATCCTATGGAATAATGGATTTTCAGCTTTTGACTTGCAGGTCAAAACCTACAAATCCATTATTCACTACACCTTATCTAGATCATTAATGCATCATGGCATTAATGTAGTTTGGCACCACTTTAACAGTTCTGGACCAATGCTAGGGAATCCTGGGATTTGTAGTTTGGTGAGACACTAGTGTTGTTTATTTGTTCAGTCGCTTCCGAGTCTTCGTGACCAACCCACACCTGAGCTCCCTGTGGCCATGGTACTAGTATTCTTTGGCAAAGAAGTTTAAAATTTTGCAAAACTACAAGTCCCATGGTTCCATCGCAGTGAACCAGGGCAATTAAAGTGGCGATATCTCATTTTACTAAAAGTCTAAATTGTTTGGCACACATGAAAAAACTGAAACTGTTGGGGAAAACAGAAGCCTTACAAAATGGGATTTCCTTCACAGGCTTGCCTAAGTTTCTACTATTAACCTGTTTGTTCTATATATTTTTATGCATTTACTTTTTTAAAAAATCACACATATCTTACACTTTTCTTTCTTTTTGTAAATATAAGGCACATTAAAATCACACATCATCCCTCATCTATCTATCTCTACCGTAAAATGACGAAACCACTTTGAAAGCCAAACCTACATGAGAAACAGGATTTATTTGCCCATTTCATTCTGGCTGTCAAATTGAAAATGTGGATCCAACCCACTTAGAACTTCTTGGCTTTTTTCTCTCCAGAGAATTAGAATAATAACCATCAGTCTCTTTAAGGATAATCAGTCCAATTTATGTTTCAAGTGTGAAATGCCCAGAACCAAGACAGCAGGATGTCTTTCATCATTTCAAACCTTGAGCAACTAATTAGTAGAAGGAGTGAAAAGCCTTTGGATTTTATTTGATCCACCTTAACCTGATGAGAAGATGACTCCAGATCATTAAATGGTAGAGGCACATTAGTGAAACACAATGACTATTTGATTCAGTTGGATTTAACATTGCCTGAGGGGCAGCTAAAACAGCAGGATCTACTTTGGCTTTGTTGCTAAGTTCAGAAGATGGTGGGACAACAGAGGTTTACAATCCTCATCAAAGAGCATGGGAAAATGGCCTCTTAAGTGATGTGCTCTTTGCTATTGTGCATTAATTGCTGTGGTATTCAACAGCAGGTAGTTATCTGACTGGTTGGAATCCCATGTAGATTTTCCTGGAGCAAGCCCTGCTGAATCCAGTAGGACCAACTTCTGAGTAAACGTGGAGTGCTCTCCATGCTAGCCTGCTACTCACAATATGCATTCATACATGTCCAATACTTAACAGGGATGGAGAGAGATGTTAGTCCTCCCTTCTGTGCTTCCTAGCCATTGAAAAGGTCAACAATTGAGAGACATCACCAACAAAAGAATTACATGGCAGCGTGGAAGCATTATAAAGGCAGTTTCCAGCAAAGTCCTGCTTTTGTTGCACTACTCCTGTCTAAGCCTCAATCAATTTGGATTTGTATAACTGTTGCCAGGCATGGAACACACCTCAACCCAACTTCAAGTATAGCTTCAAGCAACTTAAGTGAATGTCTGAGACCATTTTCAGGAAGTGTATCACAGACTTTCCCTCTTAAAATCATACAGGTATATTCATAGAACATCACAATGACACCGACTAAAATGATCCACCTCCCAATAGTTCCATGAACTTCCTATTCAATAGTTTCTTTTCAGATAACTGTGACAATGTCACATTTACTCAAACACATATTTTTTTAAAAATATTTTACTTGGTGCTTTTTTTTCTTTGTCCTATTTACTTGACCTCTGAGGAGAAATGCATAGTACAATATTACTCTGTATTCTAAAAACCTGGCATTGTTGTTGAGTTACACATTAAAATGATGCACTTTGTAATTGATAAAATGTGGAATCTATCTATTTTCCTACTAACTGTATCTGTCTACCATATCTATCTATCTATCTATCTATCTATACACACACCCCCATACATACAAACATATAGTGTCCTCCTAGTTATACTGTAAAGGGACATATTAATATCATTCTAAGAGCTTTAGACTTAGGGCGTCTACACTCTCTGACACAACAACACAACTGTGGATAGCACCCAAGTATAGCTCTCCCCCCAAAAATGAATGGTTACAGGGTGTGTGAGGATGACTTCTTCATGCTGTTGTCTTCTTCCCTTCCCAGTGTCTGGACCACCATCTAATGTTACTCTTTTCCAGCTTCAGACCTGATCAGTACGTTATTTTATTCACATACACACTCTCAATGTATTCAGAATACTTTGTTTTATGATATTGTTTATTATATCTTGATCAATATTCATGATTGGTAATTGAATTTGATTTTAGTGTTAATCCTTTGGAAATGTTAATTATGCCATATTTGTTTTCATTTCTGAGCTACTTTGAATCTCTTCTTCATGGAGGCTTTCAACATGTTCTAGGACAGTGAACTTCTAGAAAGATTCCAAAAATGGAGAAAGCTCTTGGGGCTCATCCAGACAGCCCTTTATTGCGGAAACTTCCTCAATAAAAAGGGGGCTATCCAGACAACATTCTGGGCAGTCCCGCATTAATTCGCTACAAACCAGGAAAACCCTGGTTTGTAGTGAATTAATTTGTTAGTGCATTTATTCTGCACCTGCTTGGGAGGCGTGGGATAAATGCACTATTTCCTTGTAAACTGTGGGAATACCCACCCATTTCCCCAAGCCCCTAGATCCCTTAGAAAACTAAGAAATACTTAGGTGGTCTCCATTATAATCCTGGTGAGCTCTTCCAGCGTGTTGAAATGGCGTGACGGGATAGCTGGGGGGGGATGATCCCCCCCTCTTCTGGCGTGTCATTTCTATGCATTGGGAGAGTTCGCCGAGATTCTAATGGAGATCACGTAAATATCTCTTCGTTTTCTAAGGGAGCTAGGGGCTTCAGGGGAGGGGGAGAGCCTCCCCACATTCTCTTGGGCTAGTCCCGAGAGAATGTGTGGACAACCCACACCACAAAGCGCACACTTTCTGGGGTGGGTGCAGACAGCCCTCCCAAAACATCCACATTTTTTAAAACGTGGATGCTTTTGAGATAAAGGACTGTCTAGTTCTGTCTTTGCTCAGTTAATTACAAACCTCCTAATACCATATCCCCATTAACCATTTATTTATTTATTATTTATTTATTATTGCGATTTCTGCGCCGCCGACTCCCGAGGGCTCGCGGCGGCTCACATGCTAATGGCTCAGTGCCAGAGGTACAGCATAAAACATAGAGCACAAAAAATGTAGCTCAAAATTAAAAACAAGCAATACAATTAAAACAAAACAATTAAACAGCAATTAAAACAGCAGCGGTACCCGATAGATCGGACCGGGCATGAATGAGGGCCTACTCCCCAAAGGCCTGCCTAAACAGATAGGTTTTGCAGGCCCGTCTGAAGGAACGCCCTCCGGCGAGTGGATGTTAAGCGAGCTAGCTTAGCAGATGGAACTGCCAACAGGTTGGCCTCTACAGACCGTAGTGATCTCGGTGGGCAATATAGGGCGAGACGGTCCCTCAGATACGCTGGCCCCAGGCCGTGAATGGCCTTAAAGGTAAGAACCAACACTTTGAAGGCGACCCGGTGCTCAATAGGCAGCCAGTGCAGATCCCGCAAGATTGGAGTTATTCGGCAGCCTGCTGGAGCCCCAGACAGGAGCCGGGCGGCGGTGTTCTGCACCAGCTTGAGCTTCCGGATCGACGACATAGGCAGGCCAACGTAGAGCGCGTTACAGTAATCTAGCCTCGAGATGACCGTGGCTTGGATCACCGTGGCTAGGTCGTTCCGGGAGAGATAGGGGCCAGCCTCCTTGCCTGACGGAGGTGAAAAAGGCAGCCTTGCTGGCCATGGAGACCTGGGTCTCCATGGTCAGCTGGGAGTCCAGATGGACGCCAAGGCTCTTCACTGACGGCGCTGGATGTAGTGCCGCACCGTCCAGGGTCGGAAGCCGGGCACCCATCCCGCCCGGGCGGCCCAGCCACAAGATCTCCGTCTTCGCCGGATTCACCCTCAACCTACTGGCTCGCAGCCATCCAGTGACGGCTTCAAGGCAATGTTGGAAATTATCGGGACGGACTCCGGCCTGCCCTCCATCCTCAGAATGAGCTGAGTGTCATCGGCATATTGGTGACAGGTCAGCCCATAACTCCGCACCAGCTGTGCAAGCGGCTGCATGTAGATGTTAAATAACAGAGGGGAGAGGATGGCCCTTGAGGGACCCCACAAATCAGTGGGGAGCCCTCAGAGACCACCCGCCCCTCCTCACACGCTGAGACCGCTGGCGGAGGAAGGAGGTCAGCCATTTAAGGGCTGTCCCCTCACTCCGGCCATGGCCAGGCGGTGGATCAAAAGATTGTGGTCGACCGTGTCAAACGCTGCCGTGAGGTCCAATAACACGAGCAGCGCAGACCCGCCTTGGTCGAGCTGGCAGCGGAGTTGATCTGTGATGGAGACCAGGACCGTCTCCGTCCCGTGCCCGAGCGGAAGCCGGACTGGGAAGGGGTCAAGCCATGTTGCATCATCCAAGAAGGACTGCAACTGCTCCATTACTGCCCTCTCAACCACCTTGCCCAGGTACGAGAGATTCGACACCGGGCGGTAGTTGGAGGGAACCGCGGGGTCCAATGATGGTTTCTTCAGTAATGGAGCCACCACCGCCTCTTTCAAGCACTCTGGAAAACTCCTTGCTCAAGGGAGCTGTTAATGATGTTCAACAGAGGCCCACGTAGCCCCTCCAGGCAAAATCTAACAAGCCAGGAGGGGCACGGGTCGAGGGAGCAGGAGGTGGGGCGAGCTGCAGTCACTATCTTGTCAACAGCATCTGCGTCCAGTGGCCGAAACCGGTCGAGGGTGGGCCCGGCGGAGGGCCACGGAGTCTCTAGCTCTCTCACTGTATCAACTGTGGCTGGGAGGTCCCGGCGGAGGCTCAGTATCTTGTCTGCAAAAAGCTCTGAAAAGCACTGGCAGTGAGGGCCTGATCGCTATTTTTGGGACAGTAGGGACCGTCGTCAAGGACCGAATCACCTTATACAATTGGGCCGGGCGTGAGCCTGCAGACGCTATCAAGGCAGAGAAGTATTCATTTTTGGCTGCCTTGACAGCATGCTCATAAGTCTCCTTTAGTAACTTATAAGCTGATAATGAGGCTTCGTCACGGAGCTTCCGCCACTCGCGCTCAAGCCGTCTCCTTTCCCGCTTCATGGTCCTGAGGTCCCCTGTATACCAGGGGGACCGATGATTGCGGGGTCGGAGAGGGCGCCTAGGAGCAATCTCGTCGAGGGCTCTGGCCAGTGAGGTGTTCCAAGCCTGGACAAGCTCCTCGACTGAGACGCTGGTAGACTCCAGATCCTCAGAGCATTCAGGAACCTATCAGGTTCCATAAGTCTCCTTGGGCGAACGAAAATCCGTTCGGCGCCCTTGCATGGGGGAGGCGGTTGCTCAACCCGGATCCTTAGAGCACAGTGGTCCGACCATGGAACCTCTATTACAGAGGCTAGGTCCACTTGAACCCCTGCGCTGAACACCAAATCGAGGGTGTGTCCGGCCGAGTGTGTGGGTCCCGAATTACACAGGGAGAGGCCTAATGTCGCCATGGTCGAAATTAGGTCCGCGGCTGCGGATGGAATAGAGGCTGCATCGGCGTGGACATTGAAGTCCCCCAAGACAATGAGTCTGGGAAACCTCAATGCCCACTCCGACACAGTCTCCAGCAGCCGCGCCAGGCTCTCCGCCGGTGCGCTAGGCGCACGGTACACCAGCAGGATCGCCAGGCTCTCCGGGGACTCCCACACTAGGCCAACACTTTCGAGCCCCGAGGTGACAAGCGCAGGAATCGCTCTAAGGTGTAATCCATCTCGGGAGAGTATTGCCACCCCCCGTCCCTCGTTCCTATTCTGGTGCGTGGCAACGTAGTCAGGGGGGACCACTTCTTGGAGGCAGATGGAGTCGCTCTCCTGCAACCAGGTCTCGGTGATGCAAAACAGGTCCGCTTTGAGATCTTCACAAAACTCCCTGACAATGGCGGTCTTGTTTCGAACGGAGCGTACGTTTACCAGCACCAGAGTGGAAGGTGGGAAAACTGGATGTCTACCAACAGCGTGTCTGGGGATAGGACGCAGGTCAGAACCGGGTCGAGTCCGTCTTCGACTCGACCCGGTTCTCGCCGTAACGTTAGCATTAGGCCTGCGCCTACCGTACTCACCCTGCCCCGAGATCACTGGGATACTCAGCGGACCTACTTGGCAAAAGCTGGCTTGGGGTTCAGTTTTCGGCACACCCCGTGAAAAGGGGATGCCTGCGAGGGGTCTCGGACATTCGTCGCCGATTCAATTGGCAACTCCCTAGTCCCCAACCCCCCATTCCCAACACAGGAAACTGATACCCGATCCTTAGCCAGACACCCATGCCCCTGGTGATGCCCAGCTGGCAACCTGCCCATTTGGTTGTTGGGGTGACCCTTCTGGTCCATTGATGGAATTTCAGGCTGGTCGGCCCGGGCCAGTTCATGGGTCTGGGCTAAACGGTTCTCCTTCCGAGTGTAACTGGCCCCCCAGAAGGTCCGTGCTCGAAAAGATCTTTTCCGGGTCGTACTGACCCTCCCTCTTCTGCGGGGGGGCCGGCCTGCATCTCGGGTAGCAAGTACATTCAGGCCCGGCTCAGCGCTAGCCTGGGCTGTAGCTGGAGGCAAAGGGGCAGTCTGCTGTTGGGACCCCAGATCACAATTGGGGCCCCCAGAACTGCTGGCTATCATAGGGTCTGAGTTAGTATCAGCTACAAGAGTGTCAGGCCGGGTGGATGAAGTGGATGAAGTCGGAGGGGGCTGACGCGGGTGGCTGCCAACTCGTCTACGTCTCTTCCTCAGCCGTCGGCGTCTTGCCTGGCCCGGCCAGCTTTTTAGTGGCTTCTTCTGACTGTTGCCCAGCAACATAGGGCACAGGGAGGTAAGCTTAGCTGGCAGGTCAGCGGGGAGTCGGCCGGCACGGCGTCCGGGCCGTCCCCCAGGGGCCTTCGCCAGGACCTGGGAGATGTTCAGGGTCCTTGGCGTCGAGCCCGGGGGGCCGGGCCACCCTGGGACAGCAGGAGATGAAACTGTGAGCCGTGGTGTAGATAGCTCCAATTCAGCCGGGGGTGGAGTTATGGCCGGTGACATAAGCAGGGGGGAGGGGCTAAAGACGCCGAGCCAAGGGAGCTCGGCGCCATGTTGGAACTTGCCACCAACACCCCTCCTGCTGGGGATGGGGGGGGGGTTGGACGCCCAGGGCCCTCCAAGGCTCCGCATCAGCCCCGCTGGGAGGGCTCTCACCAGGCAATCCTTCCCCGGCTGGGGCCTCCTCCTGCGGCCCTTCTGTTAGGCTGGTAGGTTGCGCGGCCAGGGGAAGGTCGCTCCGGGGGTCCGCCGCCGATTCACACACCCCCGCTCTCTCCTCAGTCGTGCTCTCGCCGCTCTCCTTTTGGGGCCCGCCGGCGCCCAATCGCGGCCTTCGCGGAGCGGTGGGCCCAGCCGGACGCCCACCGCCAGCGCCGCAGACGCAGCAGGCCTCCGCTTCTGGGCCCCCGACAGGGGAGCTGCAGGCCCAAGCGGCCCGGGAGGGGGGCTACTCCAGAGCCCCCGGGAAAGGGAGCAGGGAAAGAAGCAGGCTGGCTCAGGCCCTCCTCAACTTCACCGGGGGGCCGGGGTGTAGGTCCCAAGTCCAGATCCCAAGCCGTCCCCCACTGGCTAGAGAGTCGCCTCACCAGTCGACCGATGGTACAGAGGGAGGAGGTGAGCTCTTCTATGGCATCCCGCAGCCCTCGCAGATCGCCCTGGGCTCCAGGGGCTCCCTCGGGGGCTCCCTCCGTCCCTCTGCGGGGGGAGGAGGTGGCGGCCTCCCACTGGATGGCCAATGGGGGGGGCGGGAGGCCCCGGTGTCAATCCGCACAGCTGGCTGTCCGACCCCAAGCCCGGCCAGGGGACCGGGGACCCAGACAGGGGGGCTCTGCAGGTGGACCTCTTCAACACCTCGGCCTCCCGGCTCGCTCGAACCCTGGACGCCGTCGCCGATTCTAGGCCGACCTCCAGGACGGCCTCGGCCTCCAGCTGAAGGGCCTCCAAGGGCGGCAAGAGACCAACCGACGGGTCCCTTGGGGACCAGGTGATCCCCCTGGAGCTCCAGGGGACCTCAACCCCATCAGGGATAGCCAGCCAGGTGGAAAAGGCAGGAGAGGCTACCCTATGAGGGGTTTCTTCGGAGACCCGGCAGAGCTCAGCGTTTCTGCTGCTGCTCGCCGCGGCCATCTTGAACTGCCATGTATATGTTTTCAGGCCACAACCTTGAAATCTATGTAATTTCTATTGCTGAGCCCATAACCCAGAGCTGGATGGAGTTGGTCAGATTTGCTAAAACAGATCAACATAAAAAAGAATCTCTAATTCTTATTTTACATCAATACTTTCACATTAAGAATTGGTACTAAAGCACAACATGTGCTTTCAGAGTTATCAGGATCAGTAACAACAAAGGACCTTAATTAAAACTAACAAAATATAAACAAAGGATGAGGTGGCACGATTACATGCAAATGACTACTAATATATAAATGACTACTAATTATAGGAATGCTTTAGAAGAAACGAATAGGGTTATTGTGTTATTCTCTCACAGTTAATCCTGTTTGTTCTGGAATTTGCAGTTTTGCATTATCCAAATCTAGATTCTATTTAGAAGTTCTTATTCTTATGTTTATTTATATTCTGTTTTTTCTCTCTATAAGGAGACTCAAAGTTTCAACCAACAGGGAAAAATGAATTTTATTCAGTTTGTCACTTAGAGTGTAAACAGTACATAATTTGCATGGATGTTTATGATATGTTTGAAGGGGGATTTGACTATCCTGGGATTTGTGTGTGTTGATTATGAACCCAGCCAGAATCTCATTAGTGACACAAACAGGGATAATGTCACATTATACTTTTGTATGTCCTTTTATGATAGTTCCTGAAGCAGGTGTTCACTTTTATCTGCAATGGCACTCTACCAGCAGAACCTAACTCTTTGCCTCGGTGACTTTATATCTGCAGCTGGATGCAGGAAAAGGCAGATATCCTCCTGGATTTACCAGAGGTCTTTGGGAGGCCCAATACTATGCTGTCATTTGGGAATCCTAAACTCAGAACCTGGGTTTTATGACTCCAAACAGCCTGTAAATAACATGGAAATTTGGCAAGGGATTTGAGGTTAAAGGAAATTTGAGGATTCATAATTAACACAGCTGATTACAAAGTTGCTCTTTGTATGAGGAAATGGTAATAGGAAAGGTTTTAAAAGAGAAGGGAAAACAAATAAATAGCACTTTTCAGCTGAAATTATTTAGATTGAGGCACAAGCTTTCAAAGATATCAATCAAAATATCCATAACAACCCATGGTATGTTATAAATCAGTTCATCTTAAAGGAGCTGCTAGATTTCTCCCCCCCCATGTGTTACAAGACAAATATGGCTATTTCTTTATAAACTCTGGAAATTGTGACAAAGAGTAATAGGGCTACTGCGACATCCCTCCCCTCCACATGTACTTGGTTTACACACTTATTGAACTGCAGAATTACTCCGTACAAGGTCCTTCTAAGGTCCTCTAGAATACCCATTGTTTAGTTTTATTTCTTCTACTATGAAATGTACACCTGTGGCAAACATTGCTGAGAAATGAGACTAGCAAACTCTCACTGGAATAGTGCAAGCAAATACTATGTGTATCTGAAAGTCAATGTTGATGTTGCTGTGGGAATGGATTTTAAATACAAACATACTAAGTTTTGCACACATGTGGCTACTTCCAAGAAACATGCAAGGGACTACAATAATTGAAGAAAAGTTACTAATTCCATCCTTAGTCTACTAATGACTTTCTGCTAAACCCATTGAAATCAAATCCATCTGTCTGTGAAATATTGGTGAGATTGACTACTAGTTTGATCTCAAAGCAGATGGCCTGCAGTCTTGCCACAGCTTAAGGGCTGTCCTCTTAGATATTTTGGGTGACTTCATCCCGCATATAAAAAGCACTTCAAAGACTGACATTTGTTTTTAAGCACAAATACATGAGTAAGAATAGTTCAGATGCCAGTCAGGTGAAAGTTCCTAAGGACCTTATCACATTGGGATATACTCTGTTTATATCAGTATGAAACCCATATTCAGACAGGATGCATACTCACTCCATCACACTCGATTCTTACAATTTGAAAATACTGAGCTTTGACTCATCACACCATGGAAAGCTGCCTCCTTCTTATCCATTCATATGCTTCTCTCGGACACATCCCCCCCCCCCCCAATATTGAGCCATAATGTAGGTCGCCTGGAAGTCTCAAACTACCCTTTTTGCAAAACTTTAACTGTAGCAACCCAGTTCCCTTTCGTGCCTGGGGGGCAGGGGGCGGCCCCGGGGGTCCCGCTTGCATTAAGGCCAGCTGTAGCTGATGAGGACATGGAGGAAGGGGATGATGAGTTAGCTGGGCCTTCATCTCCCACAGAGAGCTTGGCCTGGGACGATGGTTGGCCTGATGGCTATGATAGACTGACACTGAAAGTGCTGACTCCGATAATCAGTATGAGAAACCAGGTGGTTACGGGTCGCAGGAAAGGGTCAGGGAAACAGCGGAGGATGAGCCCATGGAAGCTGAAAGGGAGTTTGGCTCTCATGAAGATAGCGACCCAGGTGCTGGGAGGCAAGGACGGAGCTTTGAGAGGAGACGGAGCATCGAGTCTAGCAGGAGGGAATGGCACCGAAGCCTAGAGCGCCAGAGGAGCGCTAGGTCCAGAAGCACAGATTGCTGCCGCAGCCTAGAGCGGCGAGGGTCTCACCAGGGGAATTAAGTATAGGATCCGTGGGAACGGATCCTCAGTTACTCGGCCACTTCTGATCTGAAGGGAGTGAAGCGAGCAAAGATTCAGAAGCCAGGTCTGAGGCTCGTGCTGTGCCAAGAAGTTTCTTGGGCTTGATTTCATGAACTTTGCCTTGTTTGCCTTGCCACGGACCAAGTCTGTTTTTGATCCGCATTGTTTTGCGGAGCATTTGCCAAGCTTTTGCCTTTGGAGTTACCTAAGAACACTTTGCCTTTTTGATTGCATCTTTGATACTTTTTTGGACAATTATCCTTTTCACCTGTCCTTTATTATTCAATAAATAGTTAGCTGATTACTGTCTCCATGTGTGTGATTAAGGGGCCGGACCGTGACATTAACTGACAGAATGCATACTGATTTTACTGTCCTGTAAAAACTGCACCTCAAAATCATATTAAATGAAATACATGATTAGTATCCCATTTCTGCAACATTTTGCAGATGGATTCCAACAGATTACTGACAGAATTGGACAAACATCATGAGATCAGACTTATTAGGAATCACATTCAAAGAGTGTATATTCCTATGTGATAAGGTCATAACTCTCTCACAGAAAGTACCTGGACTACTACATCATGTACCTTTCAAATATTTTGAAGATTTGAAAGGACTAAACTGGGCATGACAATTACAAGGCCATGTTTTCAAGTTTCAAGAAAACAATTCCCTTTCATGATAAATTAAGCAACATCAACCCCATTTTCCATATGGCAGGAAATGATTTCCTTCCGTGACTGGAGAAATAAATTCCTCCCAAATGAACAATAAATCTATGAAGAAATTGATGTCCAATTTTTCCTCTAACACCATTCTAGCTCATTCTCAGAGACAGTCACATAGTAGTGGCAAAATCCCACAAATCAAAAGGTTATAACACTCACACACCAGAGAGAGAAAGAGGCAAAATGTGACTTCTGATTTTTTGCAGGTTAGGTGACCAATATTTAAGGGAAACATAGAGGATGATTTTTTGCCCAACTGATATGAAAAGTCCTGTTATAGCAATTCTGTCCGCTCAATATTTCTGACAAGAAAATCTACGTAAAAGTATTTTCAGCATATGACTGTTACTGGCAAATCTCACCTTGGGTCTCCTTCAGGCTATCAAAGAAAAGAAAGCATTTGTTCCCTTAACACCTATAAGTCCAAATAAAGTTTGACATGGTGATTGCATTTACGTATTTCTGCTTCTCCTGAGAAAGCAAGGGGTGCGGACAGGGTTAAACTTGCTGCCTCTTTGCCAAGACATTAGAAAGGGTATAAATTAACCATCCTTGGTTCCTGCTTCATAAGAGGGTATGGCAGGAAGCTGCTCTAAAATGGTAATTTCTCTCCTGTTTAACATTTTGCACACAAGAGAAAGCCTCTAATTCAATAGGACAATGACAAGAGTGGAGTGTTTATAAACATGTGAAAGCGAAAGAAGATTTAGGGAGTGATAATAAGTCTAGAAGATCTCAGAGGGGCTTTCTTTTGTTGAGGCTATTATGCTTAAGCTACCAGTGGTAAACTAATGGCTAAAATAAACTAGATCTGCGAGTCATTGCCATGGGTTCCTGTTGAGATCCTAGGCCAGGGCTAACAAACCATCCCTTTCTTTGTCATAGCCCCCTGGCCTCCAATCGTTCAGCGCCTAGCTTGAAAAGAAAGGGGGAAGGGAAATGTAAGCTATCTATCCTTCTAACAGGTTGATGCCTGATTTCCTCTCTCTGCCCCCTACTCTTCTCTCCCTTTGGGTTGCAAGCAGGAGAGAAAAGAAATTACAAGGCATGCTAGGCAGGGTGCCTTTCACAATCCGAATAGGAAAGAAACAACCAAGACAAAGGAGCAAATGGATTGATTGGGGGTTGTAGGTTCTGTATGTATGGGCTGAATAAAGATTTTCTTTCCCCTGCTATTCAATCCATGTTGCAAAATAAAAATCCCCCTCTTCCCCTTATTGCTTGCAAGTCATGTTTGCTTTTCTGGAGGATCTTCAGCCAAAGCTGTTACACAGACCTGCAAACATTGCTAGAATAGATCAATGCAATCTAAGTGAATGATAAAAATTAGAGCCAGATGTGATACCACTTCAGTAGATCCTTTAGATCTTCAACACAGTTAATACACTTACAGTTAACAGGAATTTTTTAAATGTTTTTAGAGCCAAGAGCAAATTGGAAATCTAGTTATGAATGGTAGATCAGCACTGATGTAAATCCCAATGTGTTACTGTGTTCCCTCCAGTTATAAACAAATATTTCGTGTCAGGAGCAACTTGAGAAATTGCAAGTGGCTTCTCGTGTGAGAGAATTGGCCATCTGCAAGGATGTTGTCTAGGGGACACCCAGATGTTTTGATGTTTTACCATCCTTGTGGAAGGCCTCTCATGTCCCTGCATGGGAAGCTGCAGCTGACAACGGGAGCTCATTTGTACTCTCCCCGGATTCGAACCTGCGACCTGTCCATTTTCAGTCCTGCCAGCACAAGGGTTTAATCCATTGTACCACCTGGGGCTCCTAGCAAATAAATGAATGCTGGAGCTAGCAGATTTTTGCCCAGAATTTACTTCTGAGTAGACATGCATGCCATGTTCCTCTACTACCGTGTTTCCCCGAAAGTAAGACACCCCCGATTGTAAGACATATCGGGGGTGTCAGCGGGGTCGACTAATGTAAGCCGTACCCCGAATGTAAGCCGTACTCCATGCGAAGGGAGGGGGAAAGAAGGAGCAGGAGGCAGGGTGAAGCGGCGTCACGTCAGAGGCCAGGCCTCTGACGCGACGCCGCTTCGCCCCCGCCTCTTGCTCCTTTTCCTTCCCCCTCCCTTTGTTCACTCGAATGGACGAAGGGAGGGCGAAAGAAGGAGCAGGAGGCGGGGCGAAGCGGCGTCGCGTCAGAGGCCTGGAAAAAGAAAAAGAAAAGCGGCTGTTCTTTGGGCGGTGGCGGCGGAGGAGGAGGCGGAGGAGGCGGGACCGAGTGACGCGGCGGCCGGGGGTATGGCTTACCGTCGCCCAATGTAAGCTGTACCCTGAAAGTAAGGCGTAGTGGGACTTTTTGGGGGGGAAAGAAAGTAAGACACTGTCTTACTTTCGGGGAAACACGGTATATGACAGTGTTACTCTGAGTCCTGGTGCCATACCTTAGGTGATTTTAACGTGAAGATATAAGCAGTGGTCAATGAGCACCAATTTGGTACCAGTCTCTGATACATGTGGGGAAAACAATTCCTTGTTTACCTGCCATATTTTATAATTCACAAAGCACTGGTGTGTGTGTGTGTAAATAGATAGATAGATAGTTTCAGGGCATGAGCATGCTAGCTACACATAACTAGTTGCTAGTTATAAGTTACATAAATAACCATAAGTTTCTTCCCTCAATAACAAAAAGGTGTAATTATATTATGATTTTAAATTAATGAGAAAAGTTGATGAAGGAGATGAAACATTAAGGATTTTGCAGGTATGCTGGCATTCTAGATAGCAGCACAGATATATACTGTACACTTAGACAATAGGCAGTCATGTGCAACACAGGTACACCCATGCTCATTCTCAGAGGGGGAGGATGGACGTGTTGTCTTTCAGAAGTTGTAGGATGAAATGTTCAGTTAACCTAGTTTCCATAACATAGTGACAATGTGGGGATTTACAATCTAACAACATCTGAAGGGTCTCATGTAATGTCTTACCTGAAGGAAGCCTTGGTAGATGAAAGAGAAGAGGAAGATAAATTGAAATATCAGTTACAAAAGAACAGGGGGCAACCTGATTTACCTTAAAACGAAAATTCTGAGGTGGTTATGCCAGCTTAGTTGATTTACACCAAATTCCCAATGAACACAACTGAGGCCATTCTTTTGCTGCAAGCAACAGCACTACAACTCTCTTTGGTGACTTTATATGATGTTTCTAGCTCTGACTGGATCTTTAGACTTCTGTATGCACTTTGGATTAGTCTCTTTAGTGATTCTCTGACTGGCACTGCACCCTGCTCAAGATTGCCCCAGCTATGCTGCTGCATCTATAGATACTGTGTGTATAGGACTTGAGAGATTCTCCACTGTGACTTCCCATGCACTACAGCTGTATTCACCTGGGCAGGTGTTTTCTTATAAATACACAAAATAATCTATGTCAGGAAAAAAATAATACTCAAGGAGCATAAAGTATATAATATTCAGTACTTAGTTCAGTGTATTCACATAGAGTGAAGTGAAAAGGAGTAACCGCTCTCAAACATAACAGTAGAATACAGTCATATAAAGTAAATTGAAAAGGAGTAACTGCTCTCAAACACTACAATTATTAGATCCCAGTGTGTTACAGGTTTACAGTGAAGCCTAAACAAACAGTTTTAAAATCTCGCGGTTTCCCTTCCCTGGCGAGTGGCGATTCAAAGAGGGATGAGGTGGGTGTGGCTAAGTGCAGCTATTCTTGAAGGCCATGCTCCCAGTGGTAGAGATTGCAAAAGGTCCTGTAGAGACAAAGTGACAGTAAAGCAATCACACCAATGCAATGGGAAAATACTTTTAAATCTCAAAAAAACAGAATTGGGCATTAAAATACTGAATCATTTTCTTAACTCACTCCCTTCTATTTTAAAACAAAATCATTTTAGTCCCAAAGTCATTATCAACAATATTCAAATATACGAGGATCAAAAAGAATCATTTTATAAGATGTAATTCTAGCTCAACTCTTTATTGGACTTTTTCTGTTCCTAGCTATAGTCTACAGGGATGTAATGTTCCTGAACTTGCACAATGAATAGATTCTTTCTAATTGAAACTGTTGTGCACATTTGCAAACCCATGCAAGCATATTTGGAAAGTAAAATTCAGCTAGTTAGAGGCACCATGGCCTTGGGCCTGTACAATAAAGTATTTTGATCATGACGAGTTAGAGGCACGTCCATAAGAGCAAACAAGCTGTGCACCTTTTGAGTGCCTCACGATGAATTGAAATGAATGTATAATAGAAATAATATATCAATATTCATGAATATAAATTCTGATGGAGAAAAAGATATGTCATCTTCTTTCATATTAAACTCAAGGGCATTTACAGATAGATGACACATAGAATTTAATTAAAATCCAATGAAGGGATAATTTTGTTTTAGTTTTTAAATTAATCTCATTTATAATTTAAAACCTTTGTGGAAAGCTCATCTGGAAATATTTTAACTTGACTGCAGAAGATTACAAATGGAATCCTTATTCAATTGTAGTTCATTTAAAACTAGTGATATATGTTATCTGAATAAACATGACTAAATTAGGTAATCAACATTTTGATCAGTTGTTGGTTGCTTTTTGTGTAGCAGTTTTGCTAGACCATGGGTAAACCTGAGAAGGTCTTGAAGATCTATTTGCTAAACTCAGTCAGCTCTAGTTGGTATCTTCTTAGAGGCATGTATCTTAAGGTTACAATACACTAACTATGGAGATGCTACTTGATACTATATAGCTGTACTCCCAGAACCAATAGCTCAGCAGTCTTTACATTAACTGCTTGTCCTTTAAACCCAACTCCTTTCCTATCAGTTCAAACACAGCATTTCTTCTACTCTCTCATAGAGTCAGAGTCTTTTTTAAAACCGGCTGACAGCTGGCTAAAACGGACTCTCTAACTCTCCACACACCCTCTCTACTTCGACTTTCACAGCTAACCAACTGCTAAAGTTTGAATTTGAAGATTCTAAGGCCAGTTGCAGACTCCGTCTCCTGTTTCCACAGTAACGGAAACCCCTTGGAGGTTCTGCATGCAATTATCTCTGTTAACCCTTTAGGGTTTGCTAAGTTTTTACCCCTTCAACATATATACATATATATAAATATCAACCATATTTAAAACCTGTAATAAAGAAATATGACTTCACCACATACCTTTCTTCCCCTGAAATTATTTTTAATTGTTTCCTAAAGGACTCCAGTGAGGGGGCGTTCCTAATCTCTCCCGGGAGGGAATTCCAAAGGCGGGGGGCCACAGAGGAGAAGGCTTTCTCCTTAGTGCTCACAAGCCGAGTTTGTGAGACTGGCAGGGGCAAAAGGAGGGCCTCCCCTGAGGAGTGAAGGGATCGGGCTGGTTCATAGGGGGAGAGCCGGTAACCATGTAAGGGGCAGACGCAATGGGCAAGTATTTTATGCTGAACCCCTTCTACCCTTCCTGGAAGGTCAGAAAACAAATCCTTATAATTGTGGAGCAATCCTCTAAGTTGGTTTTGTTGGTCCTGGGTTAACCCCTCATCCAGCTTTACTTGACTCACACTTTTGTCAGCCTTTCTATCTCCCTCCCAAAATGGAAATGACCCATGTTCACTCTGAGTGACCACCATGAACACATCAGCTAACTTGTTAACATAAGGTTTTAACATGTTAACATGTACAAGTCTCTCAAGGCCTAACTGTTCTTCTTGAATCAGGTAATTGACCTTGCGGACCCGTTTGGTTACTATCCATGGACCTGTCCACTTCAACTGGAGTTTGCTGGATCTCTCCGGAATCAGGTACAGCACACCATCACTGATGTCGAAAGTTCTTTCCCGTGCTGACTAATCGTATAAAGTCTTTTGCTTCTGCTGGGCAGCTGAGAGGTTGTGGTCTCTATATTAGACAACGCCACCACCTCCAGATATCGTGTCGCATAATCAATCAGAGTAAGGACATACTGACAGCTTTTTAAACGGGCCTTTGATCTTGAGTAGTCCATTATGATTATATGTGATGATGACCATTTGTTACTTCAGCATTTTGGTTCATTACTTGAAGAAGCTCAGTTACCCACAGGTATTACTGTGTTTTATGCCTTTTAAATTTTAAATTTTTGTCATGTGATGTCTGTTGTTTGTATTAAGTCAATTTTGTATATTTTTATGCTATGTAATTTTATTTTATGTGTGGCATCTTGGAGTGCTTTTGTGAGCCGCCCTGAGTCCCATTGGAGAGATGGTGGCAGGGTATAATAATAATAATAATTATTATTATTATTAAAACTTTTTAAACCAGTTTTTGCACATTGATTTCTCTCTGTCTTTGTTTTCATGGACTGATAAAAATGGTTCCAAATATTTTGAACATTTTTCCACCACCAATTTCCAGACACTAGTGTACATACTGTATTCTTTGATTCTAAGATGCCATGGGTTGTAAGATGAGCACTACTTTCAGTACCACCACCAACAAAAATTCATAAGACACACCTGCAATTCTAAGATACAACCCATTTTAGATATGTTTTTATGGGGAATAAGTATGTCTTAGAGTTGAGGAAATATACCAATATGTCTTAGAGTTGAGGAAATATACTTTACTGGATCATCTGGCCTTAGGCAGCTAGGGAGCTGGAACATTGTGACTGGTAAAGAAATTCTTCCGTATTATGTCTTTTTGTGGGAATAAGATATGGGTGGTGCTGACTTTCCTTTGCGTTGTGAAATGAAAGCCTGGAAAAATTAAGTTTCTTGCCTCAAGAAAGCCATGGGGCCTGTTAATATAATTTATTCCTCGTCCCTCCCTCAACTAACTTACTGAGCTAGTAAAAGGAATACAAAAGGATAGAATGAATGAACTCACTAGCTCTTGCCTCATCCTTTCTTCTTTAATTTATTCTCATTACTTTTTGAACATTTAAAAACATTGTCATTGTCTAAATATTCAATGGATAGTCCAGATATGGTGTTTTCAGAACTAGAAAGCCTATGCATACTTTGATATCCTGCCTTTTCCCCAAGGCTAGGATTCAGTGCAGCTTTCAACATACCATATATACTCAAGTATAAACTGACCAGAATATAAGCTGAGACACAAAAAAACCTGGGAAAATCTATTGATTTTAAAAGGGGCTGAAAAACTCGAGTATACTTAAATATATATGATAATTTTAAAAGGTTTCAAGGGAAAAAACATATATTGCGTATATGAAAAGACAAACTATAAACTGTGTTTTGGTGAGATATTTAGCTTTCTCTCTCATAGAGCTCTGGTTCCACAGCAAACTTCAAACACCAGCATTCGATATAGCATTGAGTCATGTCGAACACCAGTTTTCTTATATTATAAAAGAAAGAAGTTGGTAGAGTAAGCTTTCATAGTCTTAAGTCTACTTCATCAGATTCAGACTAAGACAGGCATGTCTTTGAATGAATACTAGGACCTCCTTCAGTAGAGATTTCCATAATCTGTGAGTAGAAGGCCCTCTCTTCTGTCTGTACCAGACTTACTGGTCTGGGAGAAGAGTCTGCTCAGTTGATCTTGGGCATGCTTATGTGGAAGAATATTTTAGATACAAGTCATGTAGCACATTAAAGATCACAACCAGTATTTTGAATTATGCCCAGAAAAGACTGTTAGTCAGTAGAGCTATTATAGCTATTATAGCCTGCAAACACCCCGGTTGATAAATTGGCTGTGGCATTTTGGAGTAGCTGTAATTTCTGGATATTTCTCAAAGGCAATCCCACACAGGGCATATTATAGTACAGTGTTCCCTCACTACTTCGTGGTTCGATTTTAGCGGACTCGCTGTTTCATAGATTTACATTTTTTAAAATTTAAAATATATATCATGGTATTTTCGCTGCTTTGTGGGGTTTTGCCACCGCCAATTTCCGAGGCGCTTTGCCTCCTTAGTCCTCCCTCCCGCCCTCCCTCCAGCCTTGAAGGGCATTTCCTCCCTTTCCATCACTTTAAGTTTATAAAGACTTAAAATAGTGTATAACTACTAAAATAATGTATAAATATTAAAATAAATAGAGCATCCCTACACTGCAGTTTTTCACTTATTGCGGGAGGTCCTGGAACCTAACCCTAGCAATAAGTAAGGGAACACTGTAATATAAATGGGATTTAACTCAGGCACCTAACACTGTGGCCAGATGAGACATCTTCAGACAAAGGAATAACTGATATAGTAGCTTTAATGTGCAAATACAGGCAGTCCCCCAAGCTATGAACAAGATAGATTATCGCAATCCTGCGATCCAACACTCAAACTGTGTTGGATCTTGAGCATAACCCCATACCAGATAGCAGGGGTGACCAAAAGCCTGCGATCTAGTATGGGGTTATGCTCAAGATCCAACACAGTTTGAGTCTGGAATGCAGGATTGTCTATGCACGCCTTGAGAAAACCCATTGTGGGTGAAACGGACCCAATGGCCTGGGATTTCTAGCACCAGTTGACCATCGGCATTGTAGCAACCCCGTTCTCATTCGTGCCAGGGTGCAGGGGGCTGCCCCGGGGGTCCCGTTTGTATTAGGGCCAATTCAGGCTGATGGGGAGGCTGATGAAGGGGATGATGAGGCAGCTGGGCCTTCATCCCCCACGGAGAGCTTAGAATGGGATGATGGCTGGCCCGATGGGTATGAAAGCTGGGAAAGTCCGGCCGACACTGATGGTGCTGATTCAGATAATCAGTATGAGAGACCAGGTGGTTTCGGTTTGCAAGAAAGGGTCAGGGAGATAGCGGAGGATGAGCACATGGAAGCTGAAAGGGAGTCCGGCTCTCACGAAGATAGCGACCCAGGTGCTGGGAGGCAAGGTCGGAGCTTTGATAGGAGACGGAGCATTGAGTCCAGTAGGAGGGAATGGCACCGAAGCCTAGAGCGCCAAAGGAGCGTGAGGTCCCATAGCACAGATTGGCGCAGAAGCCTAGAGCGCCGTGGGTTTCACCAAGGGAATTAAGTATAGGATCCGTGGGAACGGATCCTCAGTTGCTCGGCCACTTCTGATCTGAAGGGAGTGAAGCGAGTGAAGATCCACGGAGCCAGGATTGAGGCTCGTGTGTGCCAAGAAATTCTTGGGCCTTTGATTCCTTGAACTTTGCTTTGTTGCATTGCCACGGACCAAGTCTGTTTTGATCCGCATCGCTTTTGCGGGAACTTTTGCCAAGCTTTTGCCTTTGGATTTACCTAAGAACTCTTTACCATTTTGATTGAACCTTTTGATACTTTTATGGACAATTTACCTTTTCACCTGTTTTTTATTATTCAATAAATAGTTAGCTGATTACCGTCTCTGTGTGTGTGATTAAGGGGCTGGGCCGAGACCCTGCATTGTGACAGGCGTCTTTTCACAACCATCATCCACACGGAGGAACAGATCATTTCCCTCCGCGTCCAGCGGCTCTCACTGGGAGCAACCTTCAAGCACGCCCTTCTCCTTTCCAAGCGTTTGGAGAAACTCCGCACCCGGATCACTTGATCATTGGATTACAAATACTCTAGCCTATTTGGCTCAAACCTTTGTATTACAAACATTCTTTCGCTTTTGGAAGAATTACCCATTTTACCCACAATCTGCTTGGGACCTTGTGCGGTAGGACTTTGGGCTGTGCCCTCACAGTGTACTCACTGTGCTTTATGCTTTGTATAAATAGATACACTTTTTGATATTGATATTGCTGTTTGTTGTACTTTTGTGTTCTCTTCCTCTTTCTTCCCCCCATGTGATGAGGGAAAGCCACAAAAGAGTGGGGCAGGGGACAACAGGTACACAAGCCTCCTACGCAGGTGCCGCTGAAGCACAGTGACAGCCCAAATTCAGTGGTGTGTGTGATAATGTCCCTAGAGACATTTGGTGGCAAAACATTTTTTTGAGGGTAGGCTACTGCTAAGGCCCCCTTAGCATTTCATAGTTGCTCACCTGCATGATACTGGATTATAGCTCTTACAATTCCTCTCTTTTTATCGTGCTGGCTGGGGCTGATGGAAGTTGGTGTTCAATGACATCTGAAAGGCTACAACTCTTTGTTGTTACTTTAGCCAGAGATGAGAAACTCTTGCCGCTGCTACAGCTATTACTGCTACTAATTTACCACAAAACCTGTCTTCTTCTTCCTAATTTGTCCTGTTCAGGGTGTAGAGGTTAACCAATCCCACTGTTAGTGCTGAAGTAAGGTTCAAGGATCAGAACAGTAGCTTCTGTACACCACTGTAAGGCACTGGTTCTCAACCTGTGGGTCTCTAGGTGTTTTTGGCCGTCAACTCCCAGAAATCCTAACAGTTGGTAAACTGGCTGGGATTTCTGAGAGTTGTAGGCCAAAACACCTGGGGACCACAGGTTGAGAACCACTGCTGTAAGGAATTTTTCCATTGTCACCCAGAGATATCCGAGTAAAGTCTAATTTGATTAATTCTATAAGTTCCTATGTCCTAGAAATGTCCTTAGGTCATATTTATATGATGTCTTATCTTTATGAGATTAAATATAACTCACAAATGTGTAATCAAATCCAGTTTGGTAACTTGTGGTGGTTGTCTCCATGTTGCAACCCATCTCATCATGTCCTCTATGCTTCAATTGTATTCTTCTTCTCTGTCTTCTTCCTTTTCTTCCCCTCCTCCTCCATCAGCATCACCACCACCAGTATGCCATGGGATCAGCATCACGGATGTCTCCTTTCAAAACTCTAAATCAACATATAAAACAGATTCCCATTAATATGGAAGCCACTAGGCCCCCCTGCTTTCATTCTGCTGCCGTTTTTGGAATTTATGCCCCAAGGCAGAGGATAAAAGATACACAGTGATTGTTAAAGGAACAAAGACTTATTCTTGAACAGTACTACATCACATCACACTCATACACAATGATTTCTTAAAATATCACAATTATATGGCTCCAGAGAAACATAGGTATAGCTTCTGTGCAAGAATCAAAAGCCTTTGTTGTATGACTGCCACTTCTTTGTCTGTGGGAGCATCCAGGTTATTTAAAGGTGGCATACTATTTGACAAGCATATTCTTCAGACAGGTTTTTTTTCAATGGCAACTGAAAAGTAACAACACACAAGAATATCTTATTAACTTTTAGTTACGCCTAACAAGGTGAATAATTGTGATAAGTGGCAATAATGATATATAATAGCTAATCTTGTCTGGGAAAGAGATAGCAGCTTCACACATCCAGACTGGCAAAAGAGAATTTCAGTTATTATGCAAATACTATGAAATGTGAACAGACTTCAGATTGTCAGTACTGTTAATATCTTATCACATGCTGTCTTTTTTGCATTCCCCTGAAAATAATACAGTTGATCTCTCTATGAACTTCATTGCTTAGTTGCTATCTTGTAGCATTTGCACAAGCAGGGATAACAGTAGCATCATACTGGTATGAACATTTCACTTTTACACTTTTCTATAGGCATTCACTTTTTGTTAGAAATGTAAACCAGCTGCTCCATTGTTGTTGTGTTTAATTTTTTTAAAGCAACTTCACAATTCTAGTGAAGGTGAAAGAAATATATTTTTTAAAACTTTGAATCAATAAAAACAACCCTGCTTTCTGATGACACACCTGTGCTGGCATTCTGACGCAGAGAGGCTCAACCTCATTCACATAAGGTAAGTTACAGTATTGTAATATGATCAGGGACTATTGATGGGTTTTCCTGACAGTAGCTGGGGATGGGTTTGTTGTGGGGAGATGGCAGGCTGGCAGCAGGTTGTGCATGGCATTATGCAATAGGAACTGTCTGCAAAGATGGCGGTCCTACTTCCATTCTAGATTGTCATCTTTGTACAATAAAGTCCTTCGTATTTTTAGTATAAATTTCATTGCAAAGTATGAGGCTATTTAGTTATTATGCACAAAACATTACCAATCTCAGTGTTTGTGAAATCTGAGAAATATTCCATATGAATTGAAATATGCCAAGTGAGAATATAAGCAGTGGAAAATGGCATCCACCCTCAATAAACACCACCATTATGTGACGTATACATATATATTTCAAACAAATGTGACTTTTAATTGGAGGGTGGGTATCACAGCTGAAATACTGTCTTTAATGCCAAGTAAATGAGATAATCTCATATTCAATCCCATCTGAAAAAACATTTCTGAATTTGCCAGATATCTTCATTGGTAGCATCCAATCTAATGATTTGGCACAGATATAAAAATGCAATAGATTTTTCACTATTTTGTAGCATTTTGGTTAGTTTAAATAAGAACACCAGCAAGTTGATAATTTTTCTCCCATACAGGCTAGCTTTTTTTTTTACACCCTGAAGTCAAGAATGAAACTGGATGAACCCTTGCCAATGATAGATAAAGATAAGTTTGGGCCACATTTTCTTAAAATCAGTTCATATATTCAGTATGACAGTGAATTACCCATAGTACATGTTCTTCTTCCTGCTATTCTAGCTGTCACAAAATGGATTAACAATATCTGATAATACATTCATTTAATCTTCTGGTGCATTATTTTACAGCAGTGAAGATGAACTCTATTTCCTTCTCTAGTATTATGAGTACATTGCTAGTTAGTTTGCTATATTTTTGGGCACACTTTCTCTCGAAAATAAATACACTTCTGATAGTCCCAATGTGCATTGCTCAAATTTCTTTTTCTAACCAGTGCCTCGGTTATCAAACATACAGTTGCTACCTTTCTCCTCCTCTTCCTCCTTTTTTAAAATAAAAAACCCACTAACCCTGCTTTTTAGCTGCAAACAGAAACCAAGCAAGTGTGTGTTTGTGTGCGCACACAATTATTCCTTCGAGTCGCCTGTCTACTTGTGGCAACCCCATGGATTTCACAGGGGTCTCTTAGGCAAGGAATGCCCAGAGATGCTTTTGCCAGTCACATCCTCTAAAATACACCTCTCCAGTTATTGATACGAAGAAGCATACCATAGAGTTGTATTAAAGAACCTAAGAAATGCCTAGGGAGGTCATATTTTGTCACATGTGGTCATTTTAAATTCTGAATTTTGACCTTGTCCTATGGAGTATTAGCTATTCCTCCTAATGTGGTGTCATGAGAATTTGAGAAGTATGCATTCTAAACCTTCATTTAAGTCATTAATAAAAATGTTGAACAGTACTAGGCACTCAACTGCTGTAGTTCCATTATCCTTCAGTATTGAGATTCTTTACCTAACTCAAATCCACAAGTTAGTTTATGACAGTCTCCTAGACTCTTATGTGATGGTGACTCAGACACTTTTTTATTGCTATGTAGCCCCAGTATACTTCCTGTGGAGCACTAGGGGCACAAATAATTCCCCAATATATACAGTGGACCCTTGGTATCTGCTCCAGTTTGATCTCAGGCCTACCTCATGGATACCAAAATCAATGGATGCTCAAGTCCCATTAAATCAGTGGTTCTCGATTTGTGGGTCCCCAGAGGTTTTGGCCTTCAACTTCCAGAATTTCCAGCCAGTTTACCAGCTGTTAGGATTTCTGGGAGTTGAAGGCCAAAACCTCTGGGGACCCACAGGTTAAGAACCAATGCATTAAATACAGTGTTTGCTTTTGGGATTATTTAAAAATATTTTCAAGACATGAATGCTGAAATCCGTGGATGCTGAATCTGTGGATATGGAGATCTGACAATATAGAGAGAATTAATAAGTTGATACAAGGGGGTAGGAATAATGCTCACAAATTTTACATTTCGGTAAATATTATCTTATTATAATTAATTGCTATACACACGAAAGAAGCAAAACAGTTTACTTCCTTAACTGGAAAATTGCATCCATTTCACACATAGTATGGCATTCTTTTGTTGCTATTGCTATCTATTAATTTGTTTCTTTCTGCCTGCTACTGCTTTTAATTGCACTGTTTTTGTCTTTATGTCCTCTTATCTCATCTCTGTTCCTCTGAAATGCAGTTAACAAACAACCAGCCAGCCAAAATCGTTTCATTTTGCAGATAACAGCACCAGACCAAGAAGCTGGTAAGTGTCTAACCATTGTGAATACTTTCATTCTTTGATTAGCAGGGTACTCCCATATCCTCCTGTATCTTGGCAAAAGCCAAAGACTTCCTTTCAGAGACAAGAGGGGAAAAAGAATTCTCTGGTGGGTTCCCACTATAATAATAAAAATAAGCATCTCTACAGGATCTAGAAAGCACTCACATTCTATCCTTTGAAGGGGGAAACACAATTATTATAACCAGATACAAAGACAAGAAAACATGCAATGGGAGAAAAGACAACAGCATGAATCCATTAAGTAAATAGTATAGCAGAAGCATTGTGAAAATGCAGATAAATGCATGAACCAGAATCAATGGAGAATAATGGTGACCAGGGAATTAATTTCAATACTTTTCTATATCATTTGATTGTTGCTGACTGAATCTATCCAAACAGTTGGTTTTTCTTCCACTTCAGAGTCTGTTGTTGTTTTCAATTATAATAATTCAATAAAAAGGATATAGTTTCCTACATTCTTTCTCATTACTCTGGGGTCACAACCATATTGCTGAGATTTTTGAAAACTAGTTGTTTTCTGGTTTGGGTTCCACTGACATTTCTGTCGAAAGAAAGAAGAAATATGAAACCACAGTAAAGTTGGATATTTCAGAAGTCTTCAAATAAGATTTCATATTGATTTCAAAGAAATTTCCCCTTTCACCAGAACCTAGAAAATTACATTTAATTGAAATAAATTTTGAGGGGGCATCCTTGTGTAAGCACATGAGAAATGTCCTTCTATGCTATGGCAGATCATTTATGGATCTTCATATTGGAGTCCTGATTAAGACCAAGGCTGATATAATTCCAGCTCCAAGTAAAACACAGTTGTTTAAACTAGTATTGAGTTGCCTTGTTCAAAGTGAGCAATGATTTAATATGTTTTAGCCTTTTGGATTTGCTGTTATTGCTATTATTTTATACTGTCCTAATTTGATTTTATTGTATGCCACTCCAAGAAATTCAGCTCTAGGTTAGGAAACAAACAAATAAATTAACATAATGAAGACATCCATAAGGGTACAGGTGGTATGGTGATTCTGAGACACTGACTATAGAAATGAATATATTTATTTATTTATTTACTGCATTTGTATACTGCCCTTCTCAGCCCTCAGGCGACTCAGGGTGGTTAACAGCGGTAACGATTTGATGCCCAAAAACACCATAAAACATTTAAAAACATTAACACATAATAAAAATCAGAGCAAGAATATTAAAAACATAAATCGTTTACGTCTCCTAATAAAAACATCATCCAATCTCGTCGTCCAGTCGTTCCAATTCCTATGTCTTTACCTGTAGCAACCCAGTTCTCGTTCGTGCCTGGGGGGCATGGGACAGCGCCAGGGGTCCCACTTGCATTAGAGCCAGCAGCAGCTGAGTTAGATTCTGAAGAGGATTTAGAGGGGCTGGAAGAAGGAGAATTTCCTATAGCTGGGCCTTCCTCTCCCACAGAAAGCCTAGCTTGGGACGAAGGCTGGCCTGATCCTTACGAGGATATGGAAAGCCAGGTGCAAACTGAAAGCAGTGATAGTGAAGAGTATGAACGGCCGGGGGGGCGAGGATCGCAAGAAAGAATGCATGAAGACCTGGAGGAGGATAGCGAGGAAGCAGATAGGGAGTTCGACTCTCACGGAGATAGAGACCCAGGTGCTGGGAGGCAAGGCCGAACCTTTGATAGGAGACGGAGCATTGAGTCCAGCAGGAGGGGTTGGTTCCATAGCCTAGACAGACCGAGGTCCCGCACCACAGATTGGAGAAGGAGAAGCCTAGAGCGTCGGGGTCCTCGCCATGAAGATTAAGTAGAGGATCCGTGGGAACGGATCCTCAGTACCTCGGCCACGTTTAATCTATGCAGACGTGTTAGCGAGGCTAGACCACGGAGCTAAGTTTGGGCTAGTGGCCTGCCAAGGAGCCTTGGACCTTGTATCCTGTTTTGTTCCTGATTCGCTTTTGCTACGCGGAGCCTTGCCAAGTTTTTGGAAACTTTTTTTTTTTTTTTTTTTTTTTTTTTAATAAAGTTTTTATTGATTAAAAAGAAAAACATACACATCTGAAGGGGGTAGGGGGTAAGAGGGTCGTAGGGAGTTGGGGGGTGAGGGGGAAAGAATAGGATAGGGTTACATAAAACAACAAGACATCACAACATATTAAAAACAATTGTTTTTTAAGTTTTTGGAAACTTTCATGCCAAGTTGCTTTTGGACTATATTCATTACTTTGAATGCTTTTTGCATATTGGACAATTACCTTTTCTACTGTTTTTATTCTTCAATAAAGTAGTTAGCTGAATACTGTCTCTGTGTGTGTGATTAAGGGGCCGGCCCAGTCCGTGCATTGTGACATTACCTTACATTTTCAAATGCTTGCTCAAACAGCCAAGTCTTGACTCTTTTCCAAAATGTTAAAAGGGAGGGGCCGATCTAATACCCCTGGGAAGGGCGTTCCATAGCTGAGGGGCCACCATTGAGAAGGCCCTGTCTCTCGTCCCCACCAAACGTGTTTGCGACGCAGGTGGGATCGAGAGCAAGGCCTCCCCAGACGATCTTAAAGTCCTTGCAGGTTCATAAGAGAAGATGTGTTCAGACAGATAAATTGGGCCAGAACGGAGAAAAATCACATGTTCTTCTATGTAATGGTATCCCTATTAACATGAGAGGTATTGAATTAAAGTTCATGGCATTATTGTATTGCTTTCAGCAAACTCTTTCAGGCATATTAGATACTATTACATTTTTTTCTCAAAAGTAACGCTTGAGCTAAATGTTGGTGGTGTCATGCAGATAAGGCTTCTTTGCAACAAGTGATGTGAGCATGTCCAATGGTGATTCTCTTTTGGCTAGATGTATTTCAATGTGCTAGCTTTGAATTAGAAAAAATCCTATGCATAAGCATGTGTATGTGTTGGGGAATCTGAGCTGTTAGGCTCGAAAAAAACACTCAGTTGGGGTGATTCCACCATAAATATAGCAAAATACTATAAGTAAACTTCATAACCAGCAGAAACTTACACGTGATGAGCTGGGATAAGATTCTATTCTTTAGGACAGCACAGGATTGCAAAGTCAGAACTTTAGGTTCAAAAACATTTATTGAAATAAAAGAAATATATTCTTGATAGAAAAGGTCTTGGAGCTAACTAGCTTACTAAATCTCATTGTCTAAAGAGATAAAAGAGTAAAAAGTCCATGCAAAAAGTCCAGTCGTAGGTAGAAAGAATAAGCAGAAGTGAACAATGGTGGAGACTATATGGTCAACCCAGGGCAACCAAACATAAAGAGGAAGTTCCCTCATAGAATTCCATTCTGGTATCATCAAAGCAGGGGAGGAGACAGTGGCTAGCAGCAGAAGGGGGAGATACAAAGCCCTTTTGGGAAACATGCATGGGAAAGTAAGGAAAGAAGTCCATCAGCATTGCACAGTCTCCAGCCTAGCCACTCATCGAGGACTGGAAACTTGATGACAAAAGAGACTTGTGCAGTCCAGGGATGGAACCCAACAGTATGCAGCTTGGAGCTTTATTAATGATCACCATGCTTGGATTCCACATGCTCTTACTTATAGCTAATAGATTTATATACTTCAAGTTTAGAAAGGCAAATATTCACTATTCAGCTTTAAATGAAAAGAAGATCTTACAGCTTTAGCTACACATGAATATCTTCTACAGATGCAAACTCTAAACATGGATATCTTCTACAGATGCAAACTTTTGGACGTATGGTTCGCTTGCATAAATGTTTATAATGCTCATCCCATGAGTGTGTGCTATGTATTTCTCCCCTCCATCTTCCTTTCCTATTCTCTTCATTTTTATTTCATTTAAATGACACTGGGACAAGGCTTTTACAACATTTCCAGTGATCATGAGTAATTCTATGAAAGAAAAATAGTATAGCACGAATCCACCTTTAGGCTATGCTGGTTCTTTGTACACACAAACAAACACACACAACATTTGTTCTTTCTTTGTTCCATCTATCTGAACACATGTTGAAGCCATGGTATGATGCTGGATATGTCTTTTCTGGAAAACTTCAAGCTGACATTTTCCAGACTGTTTTAGAAAAGCATCTGCTAAGCAGTTATCTTTTGATTATAACCAAAACCATAATAATGAACAGATTACAGCCAAGAAGTTCAACGGGGTATTGTAATCCTTTTTGAAAATATTTCAACTAACATTAACTTTTAGAGACAGAACAAACAAAAATACAGTGAACTCTCAGTTAACCAGAACTCAAGCAACAGGAACTCTCATGCAATCCAAGGAATCATATTTTGAAATAAAAATTAAAATGGATGTGTTACATTGTTAAGTGTGTCTTTATTTGTCTTTACTGTATTTCAGAATTAATACCAAGTCAATACAGAGTTTATGGTATGATATAGTATGGGATATATTATTAGGTCTATTTTAATAGTAACTCTCAAGCAACCAGAAACTACATTTATCTGCCATCTGCCAAATACCCTGGGTGCCAGTTAACGGAGACTCTACTGTAATATTTTAAGATATAAAACCATCTGGCTTTTTAAAAAATAAAGCTATTTACATTAAATAAGAAATACACAACTGAATAAGCAACAGAAAGGACTTCAAATATCCAATCATGACATATGAAGATGCAATTCTAGCAGCTGTTGATGGATCTGATAGGACCTCATCACATTTGTGGTTTTCTTTGTCTCTGCTCGCTGCTGGTACACTGCTGGCATGGAGTCCACTAGAGCCCATCAAATGATGCAGGATTACTTCTGGCAGGGCTCCATGCCGGAACTATCCTTGGCAGTGTAGAGACATGGACCCTGAGGAGTTGAGTGACTACGTTACTCCTTATAGAAGAAGCCAGGGACAACACAGGAGGAAACTGGGGACAGCAAGGAAATGTCATGGGATGGCAGCCCAACACCAACTATGTTAAGAGGACAAAGCAGTACGCTGCCCCACAGTTTCCCCTGCTGTCCCTCGACTTCTTGACCTCCATGTAATGAGGTCCTTACTGTGAACATCTGGGTTGGTAATCAATATAAGGCAGTGGTGTTCCAAATATATAGCCCAATGAAGAACCATATAAAAGAGGTATTGTTCTGTTATTGCTGTTGTTTTCTACATCTTCTATATAATATGGGTAATTTCAACAGCAGCATTATACGTTTACAGTTTGACAATGTATAGTTTCCAATGATATTTTACTACCAAAGATTTACAAAACTAGAACTAGTAATAGCTAGGTTTTAATTTTTTTGTGTTATTGCTTATATGTGAGTTTTATTGATTGTACTGTTTTATTGTTTGCTGCTGTGTTGTTTTACTGATATGTTTTTGGGCTTGGCCTCATGTAAGCCATCCCAAGTCCCCTTGGAGAGATGGTGGCAGGGTATAAATAAAGTATTATTAATATTATCCATAAAGAAATTTTACAGAACTAGTAGTATCCATAACGAAATCATGAAGAAAAGATTCTGTGACCGTCATGTTCATCAGTCAACAGGAAAATTTCAGTGAATGCCGTCTATATGTTCCGAAACATCCTGTGCACATGATTGCACAAAACAATTAAACTGTGGAAGGTCAGTACAAAACTATCCCTGTAGCTCTGGTATGAATTACATGAAACACACGTTTAAGCAGTGTACTCTCTTTTTGTATTTGTGTACTTATATGTGTACTGGCTTATTTAGTTCATTAAAATATGTTTTAATGTGTTAGCAAGATGTTGGATAGAATCCAGTTAGTTTTTCAGCAGGGATGAGACAGGAAATAGCGGCGCCAAAAGCAGCACAAAATGCTAATGATGTAAAACACATGCTGGATTAGACAAATTACACTAATCTCAACGTTTTGTCCAGAGCATGAAAGACAATGTTAAAGACTATGCAATTATCATCCACTCAGTAGTTTACACAATCAAACATGTATACAAAAAACTTTTGCGTTAAGCAAAGCATGAAAACCATTCCAATTTTTGGAATTTTTAAGTATGAACATAGATATAAAAATAAATAAGAAGGCATTATAAATGCTAAAAATAATCTTGTTGGTAAACTGGTGGATAATAGATGGATTCTGTGGGCCCATCCAGGTAGTACCTTTATACCAGGAGCTCCCACTTCAAAATGGAGGGGGGCCAAATAACGTCCCCTGGAAATACAGGAGCAATCACTACAAAGGCCAAAAAACACAAGATTTTCAGGTGTGGGAATATCCCAGTTCTGGCTGGAAAATGCGGATATTTAAATCTCTACACTCAGAAAATACAGTTTTCTATGTTAATTTCTTCCTGGATTATACATGTCAGTTCCTGATAGGTTGTATCCTAAAAACATGGCAACGGTTGATTAGAAGGTGAAAACTTTATCCGGGCAACAGAAACTTCGTCCTCCACACGTTTAAGGAAGTTTCTGACACACAAAGGTTTTGCCATGTAATCAGCTTTCCCCATGTTTTTATGATCAAAGCAATGAGGAACAGACATGTATAATCCAGGAACATCACCCTGTTGTTTCATGCCACAAGCACACCACAAAACCTGTCTGCGCAGATGGCCAGGCAGCCTCTAAAAAGTTGTAATAATGGCTAAGTTTTGTTCCTGGTTTGAAAGTGTGTGTTCCTGTTTGATTGTGTAGTACTGCTTTTGAAAATAGTGGTCCTACTCCATAAAATTTGTTTGTGTGTCAGACACTTCATTAAACAAGTGGAGGGCAAAGTTTCTTTTGTCAGGACAAAGTTGTCACCCTGTAGTCAATGTTGTACATCTTTTCGCAATAACAGCAATCAGGAACAGACATGTATAACCCAGGAATAGCACCCCGTAGTCCCCATACACAAGTACTTGACCAAGCTTGTCTGCACAGATAATAATAATAATAATAATCCCACTGTCAGTAGTTCTACAGAAAACAAACCTATGCTACTAAACAGCAAGAAATTCACCAAAAAAATCCCATTTGCTGTACATGGATGATCTACAGCTTTAT
The DNA here is from genome assembly GCA_030556195.1 of Anolis apletophallus. Taxonomy (NCBI): domain Eukaryota; kingdom Metazoa; phylum Chordata; class Lepidosauria; order Squamata; family Anolidae; genus Anolis; species Anolis apletophallus. The sequence goes on along the minus strand of JARBWK010000012.1, from coordinate 72,736,533 downwards.
GGAAAATCAGAAACGGAAATTGAGCCACTGACCAACACAATCAGAATCTTCAGCACTGACATCAGTATGGTGTTTGGCCTAGACAGGTGTGGCAATAAAGAAAGGGAAAATTACACACAGCGAGGGCATCGAGATGCCAAATGGACAAACCATAAAATGCAATCAGCCTGAAGCCTATAAATATCTGGGCATACTACAGTTGGACAATATCAAGCATGGGCATGTGAAAAATGTGGTCAGCAAAGAATATATCCAAAGAGGCAGAAAAGTTTTGAAGAGCAATTTAAATGGAGAAAATATGATCAAGGATACCAACATCTGGGCCATCCCCATCATAGGACACAAGCAGAGCTGGATGATCTTGACAAAAAAACAAGAAAACTGATGACAATCCACTACTCATTACACCCACGTAGTGATGTCAACAGACTTTACCTGCCCAGAAAATCAGGAGGCAGAGGGCTTCTGCAAGTGAAACAAATAGTAGAAGAAGAGAAACATGCACTGGCAGATTATGTAAAAGGCAATCAAGAACCAACATTGAGGGAATTTAATAGTAGTAAACTGCTTAAAGTGCAAAAGACAAAGAGTGAATACCGTAAAAACACAATCTGGAGCAGAAGAGAAAATTGGTAAAAGAAGGCACTCCATGGACAGTTTCTGGCAAAATTTGAGAGCCAAATTGACAAAGAAAAAACATAGCTGTGGCTCACAAATGGATCTTTGAAAAAGGAGACAGAGGGCCTGATTCTGGCAGCCCAAGAACAAGTCATTACAACAAATGCCATCAAAGCCAGAATTGAAAAGTTGACGACAGATCCCAAATGCAGACTCTGCAAGGAAGCAGATGAAACAATGGATCACATACTCAGCTGCTGCAAGAAGATCACACAGACGGACTACAAGCAGACGCATAACACCGTTGCTCAGATGATTCATTGGAACCTGTGCCACAAATACCATCTGCCTGCAACAAAGAACTGGGGGGATCACAAGTTGGAAAAAGTTACAGAGAATAAACACGCCAAACTCCTCTGGGACTTCCGGATTCAGACAGACAAAGTTTTGGAGCATAATACTCTTGACCTCACAATCGTGTTAAAAAACAAAGTATGGATCATCAATGTCGCAATCCCAGGTGACAGCAGGATTGCAGAGAAACAACCGGAAAAGCTGGCATGATATGAGGATTTAAAGATCGAACTGCAAAGACTCTGGCACAAGCCAGTACAGGTGGTCCCAGTGGTGATCGGCACACTGGGTATTGTGTTTAAGTGCAGGCCAAGGTCTTTAGGCACTGTGCCTAAAGACCTTAGCCTGCACTTAAACATAATCGGCGCTGACAAAATTACTATCTGCCAGCTGGAAAAGGTCACCTTATTGGAATCTGCACGCTACATCACACAGTCCAAGACACTTGGGAAGTGTCCGACGTGTGAGCCAATACAACAGCCATCAGAGTGTCTGCTGTGGACTCATATTCTTGTGTTTCTAATAATAATAATAACAACAACAATAATAACAACAACTTTATTTATATCCTGCCACCATCTCCCAAAGAGACTCAGGTCGGCTTACAAGGCACTCCAGGGTGCACACATAACATACAACAGGTAAAAATGGTCCAAAAGTATAAAACAAGTCAATCAAATTATAACAAACCCTGGTGTCAACACATGTAGTATAAAATCAAAATAATACAATTTTAAAATAACAGTAGATAAATCTAACTGGCATCAATTCACAAGGTGCCAAGTGTCAGCTTCAAATGGGCCCATTCAGCCTACTCAAGGTCAAGACCTGTCTGAACATGGCCACGTGGCTTCTATAACACAGGAATGGAACTTATGCAATGATTCGCATATTTGCATATTCACATCTTATGTTTTTTAAAGAAAAAACTGCAGAAATTTCCAATGAACATCCCATGGTGGCCATCTTGGGGGCTGCAAAATCCTGGCTCAAAGCAGCAAGTGTGGACAATGGAAACAGAATCCCGGGACCAACAGATCTGTATGTGTACCTCTTCTCAGGTCCTGGGTTTTTATGCCCCTGACTAAAACCCTATAGGTGTTATCTGTTTTGTTTGCAGTATATTACCATCTCAGCAGAATGCTTGAAAGGAAGGCACTGAAGACAAGTTTTGACAAGAAAGGATAAAATAATTACACACACCATCTAGTAGTAGGGGCTAATCAGCAAAAACCAATCAAATTAATGTTAAGCCCGATTTTGAAAGCTGCACTAATAATTAAAAAACACAAATCATTTATATAATTTAGATATGGGAGTGGAAGGTGGGTCATATCCACAAATGGGATGTAATAGTTAGAAAGGAAGCAAGCAATCTCTGATGTTCAGAAAAAGGAAATGAACTAAAGGGTCCATGGGCAAAAATTACCTAGGATACTTGAGATCTAAAGAAACCACAAAAATGAGAAGAAAAATAGATACAATCTCAAAAAATGAGGCCTAAGATATCAGTTATCTGAAAGTGCAGCTGTTGCAGATTATCTCTAGTATGCAGCACGGTGCCAATTCCTTTGAAGAAACCAGCTCTCCCTTTAAGATGTAGTTACAAACAAATGAGATGGTGACTATTTGTTATTAATCTTTTGTAAGCATAATAGTAAGACCAAAATCTGTGCCTGAACACTTTGAAAAGTGCAATTTGAGCACCAGCTATGGAGGTATCCTCCTTTGAACTGCAATATATTAATAAATTCCAGGATATTCTGTTGTCTGTGTCTCCCCCACCCCACCTCAATGAGCAACTTTGACCATTGCTAGAATTCATTAGGCTTAGCATGCCAATGGTGATTGGACCAGTAATGCTTTTGTTGTTGTTGTGCTTACTATAATATGGTTCAAACAGTGAGTGATTTCTTCAAAACTGCACTTCTAGGTACACTTGCTATGGAGTAAGTTCTAGTAAACTTAGTAAATTACTTCTAGGTTGTAGCACATAGGAACAGGCTTTATGTTTCAAAGTAAATGGAACTTCAAGCTTTAAATTGGATATAATGAAATCATTACTTAGAAGGGGCCCCTAAGTAGTCCAAGTACCTGTCAGTGAAGCATCCTGAGCTCTGAGGATTAACTGGGAAGGAATCCCACTGGAGCATTGCAGCACACCCAAATACCTGAGAGTTACCCTGGACCATGCTCTGACTTACAAGAAGCACTGCTTGAACATCAAGCAAAAAGTGGGTGCTAAAAACAGTAATAATGAAAAGACCAAGACGGTGACATCTCTGGCCCATCCCTTATTTGGATATCAGCCAGCACGCCAATGCCTTAAATCAAGAAATAGTTTTCTAAGGTCTACAGAGATACTCGCAGGAACACCTCAGCAAGCAAAAGTCCAAAAGTGGCAGTATAAAACCTGGAACTTCAAGCCATGGCTGACACTGAATGAGAGACTTCCCTCTGGGCACATAGAAGACTGGGCAACTTGGAAGGTGCTGAACAGACTGCGCGCTGGCACCATGAGATGCAGAGCAAACCTTAAAAATGGGGCCACAAAGTGAAGTCCATGACATGCAAGTATGGAGAAGAGCAAAGCACAGACCACTTATTACAATGCAGTTGTCAGAAACTCCAATTCGACCAGAAAAGACACGCCAAAAGTCCTCCGTCTTCCAATGGTGATTTATTGTAGTACAGCAAACTTGTAAAGCTAAGACACCCGAGTCCCTCCACCACAATCCTTAAATACCAACTCCCTCCCTATGCAACATCCTGTAAAGATTACATCAGCCACCCTGACTCAGCATACCCAGTAGTCCTTTTCCCACCCAGAGTCCTCTTGGATATTACTTCATATCCTCCTGGTAACTGGAGCAAGTTCACAATCCCATTGTGTTCCTTAGCAGAGAAGTAGAGCAAAGTTCATGGCTGCAGTCCTATCCTTCTGACTCAGCTGAACATCATCCCACTCATGGCAGAGTGGAATCTACTCTGGCCCAAGGCATAGAGATTCCATTCCTGACATTATGCCTCCTTCTCCCCCAGGGGGAAACAAAGCACTGGTCAAGATCGTGGTACAAGGGGATTCACATACCGTTTCAATAAGTTACAGTGGAATACAGGATGAATCTTTCCCATAATCTTTGGTAAAGCCAACCGATAAGAAACCTCATTCACACACTCATTCACCCGAACGGCCCTATAAACTTTGGGCCCAACTTACGAGAGGGTAACCCCAGCTTTAAATTTTGGGTAGACAACCATACTAGATCGCCCACCTTATACGCCTCCCTTCCTGTCGCTTCCTATCTCCGAAACGCTTGTATGTACTTTGAGCCTTCCGCAAAGATTCCGTCACTCTCCTCCACTCCTCCTGAGCTCTGTTCCTCCACTCCCCTGAATCTTCCACGAAAGCACCTAGTCCAACCGGCAACGAGACTATCTCCTGCCCATACACCACGGAGAACGGAGTCTTCCCCGTGGAGGAATGCACAGAGCCATTATACGCCACTTCCGCATATGGTAAAAGATCCGCCCAGTCGCTCTGCTGCTCATTCACAAAGATCCGCAAGTAGCTAGCTAATGATTTTTGCGTTCTCTCAACGCCTCCATTACAACATGGATGATAAGAGGTGGTCAACTTCCGGTCTGCCCCCAGCGTCTCTAAAACCTCTCCCAAAACTTGGCAGTAAACTGCACCCCTCTATCACTGAGCACCTGCTCAGGACATCCATGTAATCGATATACATGTTGCACATATAGCCTGGCTAACTTTTTCGCAGACGGCAATCCTGTTAAAGGAACAAAATGAGCCTGCCAAAAAACATGTCCAGGATCGTCCAAATATATTTGTATCCCCTACTAGAGGGCAACTCCCCCACAAAATCAGTGCTTTCATGGGTCCACGGTCTAACAGGAGCGGCTACTACTTGAATTAATCCTGGAGGCTTAGCAGTAGACAACTTCCCCCTAGCACAAGCCTCACAGCGGTTAATATAATCTTTCACCAACAACCTCATTCCCGGCCACCAATATCTACTCCTAATCGCCAAGAAGGTCTTGGTGAATCCCCAATGCCCTGCAGACTTATGATCGTGAAACAACTCCATTATCTTATTCCTCAGTACTGCCGGTACATACAACTTATCCCGCACTCAGCCACAACCCCTTGGCTCTCTTGCACTCAATCTCATGGGACTTTAACCACTCATCCCCTTCATAACATCGCTGGAACTCCTTCATCCAGTCTTCCAATCCCTCATTCTCCTGCTTCACTTCCAGTTTACATTGGGCTCGGGTCTGCACTTTCAAACCCCATTGATCCTTAGTAAACATCCTCCCTACCCCAGCAGGAGGATCTCCCCCCATCACCGGATAACGTGACAACGCATCAGCCACCACATTGTCTTTGCCTCTAATATGCCTCAGCACAAAATTAAATCGAGCCAAGTACTGAGCCCATCTCAACAACTTCGGTGACAACTTTTGGGGCTCCCTCAAGAACTGCAAGTTCCAGTGATCCGTCAACACCTCAAAGGGATGAACAGCACACTCCAAAAACTGCCGCCACATCTGCAGAGCATATCTAATGGCAAACGCCTCTTTCTCCCATATGGGCCAATTCCGCTGCTGTTCATTAAACTTTTTAGAAAAAAATGCACAGGGCTTCAGCACCCCACCTTCATCTTTCTGCAATAGAGCCCTCCATACGCCCATGCAGAGGCGTCACTTTGCACTACAAAAGGTTTGGCGGGGTCCGGATGTCGCAATAAAGGCCCTCCAGTAAATGCCTTCTTCAGTAACTCAAAGCCTTCTGGCACCCTGGTGTCCAACTCAACTTAGCCCCAGGTGCCTTCACCTTCTTACCCTCTCCCATACCTTTTGTCTTTAACAACTCGGTAGGGGCAATACGATCGTTGCGAACCCGAAATGAACGATCTATAAAAATTGGCCAGACCAAAAAACGCCTGCAATTGCCTCCTGGTTGAGGAGCTTCCCAAGCTAATACATCTGCCACCTTGGCCGGTCCATACTCCCTCCCTCTCGATTAATCCTATATCCCAGGAAGTCAATCGCATTTCTCATAAATTCGCATGTGCTCAGTGCACATACAGCCTGGCCTCCGGCACTCGTTCTAACACTTCCCGGGCCACCCGCACCTGCGCCTCCTTGGTTTGCGAAATCACAACTATATCATCTAAATACACATATACCCCTTATACAAAAGGGGGTGCAGCACCTCATTTATCAGCTGCATGAAAATGCCGGGGCGCCGGACAATCCGAAGGGCATGACCAACCACTCGAATAATCGAGTGGGCACGAGAAAGCTGTCTTCCACCTATCCGTTTCCTTCACGAACCATATGGAAGGCATTTATAATGTCCAATTTAGTAAAGTACTTTCCCTTTCCCATCTGTCCCAATAGATCCTTAATCAGAGGCAAGGCATAACAATTGATCGTGCTGATAGCATTTAACCCTCGGTAATCAATACACAGTCTTAATTAGCCATCCTTCTTTTCCCTAAACAGGACTGGAGCAGCTATAGGGGACTCAGACCTTTGGATAAATCCCTTCCTCAAATAGTCATCGATTTGTTCTCTTAACGCTAGCTTCTCTTTCTCTGTCATAAGGTATATTTTGGGCTTGGGCAATACAGCTCCTTCCTTTAATTCCACCTTACATTGTACCCTCCTGACTGGGGAAGACTATCTGCTAATACCGGATTAAATACATCCCTTAAATCAGCATACTCTTCCGGATCAGCGGCTCTTCCTTTTCCCCTTTCCCCTCAGTCATGCTCACATTCACATCCAATTCCGGCCGACACTTTAGGGTACCTGCTTTCCAGTCAATAACCGGGTCAGCCTGCTGTAACCATGGCAATCCTAAAATTATATCATGTTCCTTAATTGGGGCCACTACACAATCCAGTGTTCCCTCCCAATTGTCAACCTTACCCTTTAAACATTTGGTCCCTAAGGGAAAAGGGGCCCCCACAAAAAGTACCATCTAATTGAGCAAAATGCATCGAATCGGTAACTCCTGAGTTTCACATTCTAGATTCTTAACTAATGTGGGACATATAATATTTTCAGAACACCCACAGTCAATTAATGCTTGATGTAATTGGTATTGTCCCCTCTTCTCTAACCCAATATCACACATAATACTTGGGGCTTTCTCGCTCACCCCTTCCTTCTCCTCGACCTTCTCTCCTAAAGCCCCTCTAGCCACCACCACAGGTCTGCCATCAGGGCCTCTTCTTTGTGGACACTGAATTGCGAAATGTCCAGACTGAGAACAAATGTAGCACAAGCCTTTCCCTTTTAACTTGCCACCAGTTCCCGTTCCTCTCAGTTGGCTCTCACTCCCAGCCGGCCGCCTCAGCGTAGGCCGTGGTTTTTCAAAGGTCCAGAAGTAGACTTCCGTCGCTGGACCTGAGCCAGGATTCCTTCGACAGCACCAGCCAACTGAATCCATCCATCCACATTAACTGGGTCTCCACGATGCAAACACCATTCCAGTAGTTCACGCCGCAATCCCTCTTTGAACAGTTCCAAAAGAGTTGCCTGTGACCACTCCACCACCTTCCCCGCCAGGCTCATGAACTCCTCCGCATACTCCGTCACCGACTTGCTGCCTTGCTTCAAGCACCTCAACGCTTCCTTCGCCTTTACTCTTTCCAACGGATCACGGAAACGAGTTCTCACCGCTCGAAGGAATTCTCGTAGATCACCCAAACACGGATCTCGTCGGTCATGGCACTGGACGTACCAGTCCGCCGCTCTTCCCTTTAACACCACACCAACAGCACGCACCCTGCTGCCTTCACTGGGGTACAGGTGGCCGTAGTCCTCCATATGGTCCCCCACAGCCGCCACAAAGAAGGCCACTTTGCAAGCCTCGCCATCGAATTCCACCCGAAGTGGTTCTTTCCGGGGCGCTCTCTCTCACCATACAAGGGTCTTCTTTCCGCACCAGCTGGGGCTGGGACAGGAACATGACCGCCATGCCTCCTCAGCAACTGAATCCCTCGGCCTAGCCCTGCAGCTTTGGGTTGGACTGGAATCCCTCACTCGTCACTTTAGGCCGGGTTCCTCCAACCGTTCCCTTCGGGCCTCTAGTCCGGGCGTCCACCCCCCACACTCCCGCATGAGATCTAGTGCGGGTTTCAACCCTCTCCTTGTCCATCCAAGAATAGCGGGTAAAATCACCTCCGCCGACCAGGCCCCACATGGAGTCTTGGCTAGGGTTCTTCGCCAACCGTTGTGACACCCTCTGAGCGTCTTCTCCATAGCCTCCATTCGGGCCTTCAACACCTCCACTTCCGTGGGAGAGCGTGGCTCCGTGGTCTCACTCCCATACGCCGCATCTCTAGACTTACTGCGCACCGCCGCCGCTGCAGCCGAGAGCCCCGCTCCACCGACACACTGGGATGGGAACATCCAACCTCCATCTCCAGCACCAAAACGGAGAGTATTTCTTTCCGGAACGGAGCCGCCCCATGCCATCGCTGGGTCTCCGCAGAAATCACTTCTCTCTGGAAAGGAGCCGCCCACGCCCCTGTTGGTTCTCCAATCCGATCAGGAGGCCAACCTCATCCATGGTATTCCACTCCCCATCCTGGGCCTGCTGGGCTGCATCCGTAGTGAAATCCCAGCTCTCCAGGTATTCTTCCGCTTCATGCAAAAACCTCTCCATCGCCTGGGAAAGTTTCAGGGGTCTTAGCTTCTGTCAGAAACTCCAATTCAACCAGAAAAGACACGCCAAAAGTCCTCCGTCTTCCAATGGTGATTTATTGTAGTACAGCAAACTTGTAAAGCTAAGACACCCGAGCCCCTCCACCACAATCCTTAAATACCAACTCCTCCCTATGCAACATCCTGTAAAGATTACATCAGCCACCCTGACTCAGCATACCCAGTAGTCCTTTTCCCACCCAGAGTCCTCTTGGATATTACTTCATATCCTCCTGGTAACTGGAGCAAAGTTCACAATCCCATTGTGTTCCTTAGCAGAGAAGTAGAGCAAAGTTCATGGCTGCAGTCCTATCCTTCTGACTCAGCTGAACATCATCCCACTCATGGCAGAGTGGAATCTACTCTGGCCCAAGGCATAGAGATTCCATTCCTGACAGCAGTCTGAGTCCTACCACATGCACAATGGAGGATCTTCATATAGCAATGCCAGAGGCACTCCAGGTGGCCAGCTACTGTCAAAGAACATTTAGTATAATGCCAAGTTTCTAAATTTTGTGTTTTTCAAATACATTACAACTGTACCCTCGGCTCGCTTCTGATATGATAAATAAATTTAAAAATAACCTGGCAGTCCATTTTCTCCAGTACTATATTCCTGGTTGAATATGATGAAAATCCATAAAGTGAGTTTTGAGGAATTAGTCTTAGCCCACAGAGTTGATTCTGAGTCATTACAGACATTGCGATCCAACAATATCTGGAGAGCCACACTCACATGTATTAATTCAGGGCTGTCCAACTGGCGGCCCCGGGGCCGGATCCGGCCCCGTAGCCTGTTGGACATGGCCCCACCTATGCCCTCAGCCGCCATTTTTAAATTTTAAAAAAATTGATTTTTTTTAAATGGCGGCCGGGGGGGGAGGGGGGCAGGGAGGAGGAAGAGAGCTAGCTCCTCTTTTTCGGCGCCCCCCTCCCTACCTAGGGCGGGAGCCGCGAGGGCAGAGAAGGCGGCGCCAAGAGCAGCGCGTCACAGGCCTGGTGTGACGCGCTGCCCCTTGGCACCGCCTACTCCCTTTCGGCGCCCCCTCCTCCCTTCCTAGGCCGGGGAGCCGCCGAAAGGAGAGTAGTAGGCGGTGCCAAGGGGCAGCGCGTCATGCCAGGCCTGTGACGCTTTGCCGTTGGCGCCGCCTTCTGCCCTTTTCGGCGCCCGCCTCCCTTCCTAGGGCAGGGGAGCCGCCGAAAAAGGGCAGAAGGCGGCGCCAACGGCAAGCGTCACAGGCCTGGCGTGACGCGCGCTGCCCCTTGGCACCGCCTACTCCTCCTTTTCGGCCCCCTCCCTTCCTAGGCCGGGGAGCCGCCGAAAAGGAGGAGTAGGCGGTGCCAGGGGCAGCGTCACGCCAGACCTGTGACGCTTTGCCGTTGGCGCCGCCTTCTGCCCTTTTCGGCGCCCCCTCCCTTCCTAGGGCAGGGGGGCCGCCGAAAAAGGGCAGAAGGCGGCGCCAACGGCAAAGCGTCACAGGCCTGGCGTGACGCGCTGCCCCTTGGCACCGCCTACTCCTCCTTTTCGGCGCCCCCCTCCCTTCCTAGGCCAGGGCCGCCGGAAAGGAGGGAGTAGGCGGCGCCAAGAGCAGCGCGTCACAGGCCTGGCGTGACGCGCTGCTCTTGGCACCGCCTACTCCTCCTTTTCGGCGGCTTTAGGAGGGGGCGGGGCCTGGGCTGGGGGCGGGGCCTGGGGGCGGGGCCTGGGGGGGGGCCGAGCAGCCCCGCAGGTCATCAGTGACCTCTTATCCAGCCCTGGACCCGCCAGAAGTTGGACAGCACTGTATTAATTCATGTATTAAAGGGTGGGAGAGGGGAAAGATTGCCAGATTTAAATCCATGTGAAACTTCCAAGACGTTTTTCGATCAAACGAATCCTTAGGGTAATTATATTTATAAGTAGCTGCAATTAGAACTAATTAAAAATCATACATATGAGGTAATATTAAACATCAAATATAAAACTAGAATTAAAATGTAACCACAAAGAACAAAACTATCTGCTTACCTATTCTCCATAAATTACATTTAAAATATGTGTGGACATATTTTGAGCAAACCCTATGAATTTACTATTTATACAGACACCAGTGTGATTGGAGCCTTGACTGGCTTCTTTCAAGCACTATTGCATTTTTCTATTCTAGTGTAGTGTCAATAATTGTTATAAAAGCTGAATGCCTTTCAAAATATGTGCTCTAAAAGGGATGGTGATGTTTGAAACTGGTTTCATTAACTATGATTATGTGAGAAGATTCTGTTTTTATGCATCAGAATCTCTTCACATTGCCAGGAATTTGACATTTCCAGTTGTTACTTCATGTGCTTTGTCAAAAGGCGTGAAAGTCTGAAACTCAAACCCTTTTTAGCAAATTGCTTTTGGCTTGTAAAACTAACTTATAAAAAAGCATCTGCAGTTTATACAAGAAGAAATTTCCATTCCATGTTGTCCACATTTGAACTCTGAAGCCAGAAGTCATTTCCCAGACCTCCACCCACCCACTATTAGTCTGTATATTTGTATTTGAGATTAAGTTTGTGGGATTTCATTGGTCAAGGATAATCTACACTTGCTAGGCTTGGGAACATGATGAATGCTTGGATAAAAGTAGCCTCGCCCAGTGGAGAGAAAATATTGGTGTTGAAATGGCTGCAGATTGAGTGGGTACAACTATTAGAGATTTAGCACGGAATAGGGCATAGATCCAAGCATGAAACAACTGGTCTACCATCCAGTGACACTCACCCACAGCATGTCTGCTTTGGGAAAACCCACAGAAGTAAATAGATCCACCTTGATTTATGACTCTCAGCATCTAGGAAAAGAAAACATGTAAAAAGGACATGTGTTCCTGAACATTCTTTATCAGGAAACCTGGAAGCAAAAATAGAAACACAATAGAGTCTTGCTTATCCAACATAAACGGGCCAGCAGAATGTTGGATAAGTGAAAATGTTAGATAATAAGGAGGCAGACTGCGTTGGATAATACAGAACATTGGATAAGAGAAGGTTGGATGAATAGCATGAATAGAAGAACACATCTTCTCCACTGTAGCCCCTCGGCTTTGGAACTCTCTACCTGGTGAGATTTGGCAAGTCCCCACCCTGGTAGCCTTTAAGACTTAAAAACTTGGCTCTTCCAGTGTGCCTTTAAGAAATGAATACATATCCCCATATCATGTCCGTCCCAACTATAGTTCTGTCCTCATGACGCATTTTTCCTTGTCTTTAATGAAGGCTCAATCCCATTGGTCACCCCTTCTGAGCTCCCCCACAGATACATACTTTTCCATTTACTTATCTCACCCAGAGTTTTATCAATCTTATTCTGTTCATTTGGCCCGCCCACCGTGCTTTTATTTTATTTCTTCATCACGTTATTTTGCACCAGTTTATTGTATTTTCTGTAAAGCAGCTCCCCCTAGCAGAGAAGCTGGAATCAGAGCTCATCACTGAAACACCGTTTAGTGAGTTATACATAGGCGAGGAAGATAACCTGCTGGAAACATTCCAATGCCTCCTGCAACTAAGTCAAAGGGAAATAATAGACATACTGACTCTGCTACGGGCAGAGCTTCTTAGTAGGACAACTAAGGGGGCTAAAATTCAACCCAAGCCAGGACACTTTATAGGGGACCAAGTGGAGAGGGATGTTCCTTACAGGAGGGCTAGAGGCGGGCAACAAACAGAACCACTGAACCACCTTAAGAGTGAATATTGACTATTTAGGAATGAAGTAAAAAATGAAACACCTCCCACTCAGCCCACTATTCTGCAACCTCTACCAGCCCCAAAAGTGAAAACCTTGCAAACAAAATCATCTAACCTCAACTGTCTATCCTGGAACATAGCAGGTTGGCAGACCAGAAGTAAGGAGGAAGGAGTTGGTAAATTCTTGAGGAATTTTGACATGATCTCGCTATAAGAGACATGGAGTAAAGGACCTCTAGATTTTAATGGATACACCATAATTGACTCTCCAGCTAAATTGGAAAAAGGTAGAGGGCGACCGAAAGCAGGCCTGGCCATTTTGCTGTCTACAGCCCTTGGGGCTAAAATCAAACCTGTTGATAATTGCAGCCATATAGCTATGGCATGTCACATAGAATATGGACCTACACAGATACTCCTTGTTAATGTATATATCCCTCCCAGCCGCAAGAGGGCAGAGTTAATCCGTACTTGGGAGGAACTGGAAGATTATATAGTAACATTAGAATCACACTTTCCAAAATCGAACTTAATTGTTACCGGAGATTTTAATGCTTGCCTGGGTCCTGATAATCCAACCTTATTAGCCTCTAAGTTATGGCATATGGAAGATATGGATGACCACTTAAACAAGACTGATAGGAAATCTAAGGATAACAAGATCAACTTCGCAGGAACATGCTTAGCGCAGATGACAACAAGACTCGCCTTAAACATAATAAATGGTGACCCTACATTTGAGAATTGTGCCAAATTTACCTATATATCAGGAAGTGGAAACAGTGTTATAGATTATGTGCTAGTAGCAAATCACACCTATAAATATATGGAGAACTTCACCACAGTACCCAGAACAGAAAGTGACCATCTCCCAATCTCTTACACATTAGCTCTTCCTAATGCTGAACGTTTAAGCCCGCAACACTATCTAGACAAATCCACTTTAGACATAAGACATAACAGACTTAAATGGGGCACAAAAAAGCGAAGCAGACCCCTAGCAACTTCAGACCACATGCTACTGGAGGAAATGGGAAAAATCATAGCAGAAACAAAAAATGCAGAGGAAGCAGTATCAAAATACACACAACTCACCAATGAATTAATTGTCTCTGGGATAAATTTAGAAGGCAGATGTAGGAACCATAACCAAGGAGAAGGGGTCACAGACACACAGAAAGAATGCTCAAAGCTAAGAAAGAAGCTAAATCAAATATATCAATCTTATAGAGCAGAAAACTCCAGGAACCTCCCCAAAATGTACTATACTATCAAAAAACAATACAAAGCCATGCTATTGAGAAACAAGAGGGAGAAAATAAACAGAAGATGGAATGCCCTGGTTGATGCTTCCCTAAATAACAACTCTAAGCAATTCTGGGCCCTGGTCACGGGAATGCTGGGATCTGGGAAAATATCTCCCAAATGCCATATACCAGCACAGGTGTGGGAAACATACTTCACTTTACTATATGGACCAAATGAAGAAACAGTCAGAAGGGAGGGGGAAGAAAATACAGTCATCTCCATTGGTATCATAGATATACCACAATGGCCCCCTGTGACCAGTAGGGAGATAAAAAGTCTGATCTCATCACTTAAAAATGGCAAAGCCCCAGGGCCAGATTAAATAACCCCGAATTTCTAAAAAAATAACATCTCATGGTGGACGGCTTTTGGCCCCTCTTTTCACACACATCAACCGCACAGCCTTAATTCCTGCTTCTTGGTCAAAATCTACTCTAATTCCAATATTTAAAAAAGGGGACAAAAACGATCCAGCGAATTACCGTCCCATCAGCTTACTCTCGGTGGTGGGCAAACTCTACGCTCGCCATCTATATAGCAGGCTCCTAGACTGGCTAGACTCAGAAAAAGTAATAGGTGAGGAACAGGCAGGTTTTAGAAAAGGAAGGTCTACTATAGACCACTGTATCGTGTTAAGCCACCTAGCAGAAAAATACCAAACTCCTCCATACAAAGGACTATTCACCGCTTTTATCGATCTAAAAGCTGCCTTTGATTCAATTCCAAGGAATTTGCTATGGCAAAAATTGCAGAAGACTACAATTGACAAAAGATTGCTATGGCTGATTAAGAGCCTATATTCAAACACTTCCACACAAGTAAGATGTGGTGTACAAGACAATCTCTCAAAACCAATAGCAGTAAATAGAGGGGTACGCCAGGGTGCATCCTGGCCCCTATCCTGTTTAACCTATACCTGAGCCGACCTGGCCACTCATGTCTCACTACCAAATGGACATCCCCCTAAAATCTCATCCACCAATATACCCCTTTTGTTCTATGCAGATGATGCTGCCCTCATATCCTACACCAAGGTAGGACTCAAGCGAGTGCTGAGTGCATTCTACCAATACTGCGAGAAAAACCTGCTAAAGATCAACTATAGTAAAACCAAAATTATGATCTTCTCAAAGAAGCGAGCCAGGCATAACTGGTACATAGGAAAGAACTTAATAGAACAAGTCTCCAGTTTTAAATATTTAGGGGTTACCTTTCAGGCCACAGGTTCCTGGGGATGCCACCAAAAAATAGCTGTACAAAATGCTCTATCCAGTAGTAAAGCAATAATTTGCTTTTTCTATACCAAAGGTGGCCAGTATATCCCAGCTGCAACAAAGGTCTTCCAAGCAAAGGTAACAGCCCAATTACTATATGCAATTCCAGTATGGATCACAGGCTTCACATCTAAAGTAGAACAAGTCCAAACAGGGTTTCTCAGAAAACTGTTTGCTGTCCCCAATTGCGTTCCATCTGAGGTTTTAAGATTGGAATCAGGAACAGCCTCACTCGAATCACTAGCTTGGAGAAGGGCCCTAGGATACTGGATGGAGAGTATGTACAAAGGGCCGGAAGCGGGATATACATATTTGATTCAAGAAGACCTCTTTAAATCCCACCGAATCAAAGCACTAAATCAGAAACTTAGGCAGATGGGCCTCTCAGAGAAGTTACTGAGCAGTCTTGAGCATAAAAAGACAATGCAGACCTTAGCGGAATGAATCAGTGATATAGACAAACAGGCCTCTATGACTCTGACATGCTCCGCATGCTCTCCACTGAATTTAGGCCTAACATTTAATCCTTTGGGACGTGCCAAATACTTAGAAAATTTAAATATCCCAAAATTTCGTCTTGCTTTCAGTTGGGCCAGATTTAATGTCCTCAAATCAGCCATACTAGAAGGTAGATACAAAGGGACTGATTATGAACACAGAGTTTGCCCTTGCGAGGAGGGTAAAATAAAAACTGTAATACATGTACTTTTTATTTGCACAATTTACAGGGATGATAGACTAAGGTTAATATCCCCTCTACTCACCAAATGGCCAGGAAGAACCCTAAATTGGTACTGTACTTATTTACTGTCTGATCTTGACAAAAGGGTAACGGAACAGGTGGCCAAATTTCTCTTTGCAGCGGCAAAAAGCCGCAAGTGCTTCATTAATAACCTGTAAACAGTAAGAGTGTAACAGAGAGTACTCAGAACACTTATTATTAATTGGCAATCAGTTCCTGCTTTAAATGATAAAGACAGTTATTCAACTGATAGCGAACTGTGACACTTGTTATTTTAAGTTTTATTTTGATGTTATTTTTTGCTTTTTGTATTTTATTTTGTTTTGTCGTACTGTAATTCTGGTCTTGGCCTCATGTTAGCCACCCTAAGTCCTCTTTGGGGAGATGGTGGTGGGGTAAAAATAAAGTTTGTTATTACATTATTATTTATATTTAAATAATTTTTGTATTCGAAACTAATAATAGTCACATGTGAAACGAAACAGCCTGATCAGGTAAACATTTCATATGCAAACAAAAACATGGTAAACTTGAATGCTTGAAGCATTCTGTCCTAGGAATGACTTTTTCTTTCTTAATTTTCTTTCACCAACCTTCTTATTTCTGTCCGAACATACAGATCTATGCTTTTAACATGCTGGCATAGCTAGTGAGTCAGGCTTATCTACTTTCCCCTTTTCTCTCAGTTTTTGTTCTTTTTCTTTCCCAGGTCAAGGTTATTGTTGTTGCATCGTTTTCTGCAGACACCTTCTCCAACTTGACGTGAAACTTTGTCTTTTCATCCCTCTTCACCAACCTCCAATGCCAATGCTGTTTTAAAGTCTCCAAGTAGACACAGGTAAGGAGGAAAAGGCCCTGCTGGAGGGGCTTTTTCATGCAGGGGGAGGGTATGAAAAGGCTATGTAAAAATGAGTTTCTTTATCAGAGACATTGTTAAAAAAATTGTGTTAGGAGTGGCTTGAGAAAACGGCAAGTTACTTCTAATGTGAGAGAATTGGCTGTCTGCAAGGATGTTGCCCAGGGAAGACCCAGATGTTTTGAAGTTTTACCATTCTTGTGGGAGGCTTTTTCATATCCCTGCATGGGAAGGTGGATATGACAGAAAGAGCTCATCTGCACTCTCCCCGGATTCTGTAGCAACCCAGTTCCCTTTCGTGCCTGGGGGGCAGGGGGCAGGGGGCGGCACCGGGGGTCCCACTTGCATTAGGGCCAGCTGTAGCTGATGAGGACATGGAGGAAGGGGATGATGACGTAGCTGGGCCTTCATCTCCCACAGAGAGCTTGGCCTGGGATGATGGCTGGCCTGATGGCTATGATAGCTGGGAAAGTCAGGCTGACACTGAAAGTGCTGATTCAGATAATCAGTATGAGAAACCAGGTGGTTACGGGTCACAGGAAAGGGTTAGGGAAACAGCGGAGGATGAGCCCATGGAAGCTGAAAGGGAGTCTGGCTCTCATGAAGATAGCGTCCCAGGTGCTGGGAGGCAAGGACGGAGCTTTGATAGGAGACGGAGCATTGAGTCTAGCAGGAGCGAATGGCACCGAAGCCTAGAGCGCCAGAGGAGCGCTAGGTCCCGAAGCACAGATTGGCGCCGCAGCCTAGAACGGCGAGGGTCCCATCAGGGGAATTAAGTATAGGATCCGTGGGAACGGATCCTCAGTTACTCGGCCACTTCTGATCTGAAGGGAGTGAAGCGAGTGAAGATCCACGGAGCCAGGACTGAGGCTTGTGCATTGCCAAGAAGTTTCTTGGGCTTGCTTTCTTGAACTTTACCTTGTTAGCTTTGCCACAGACCAAGTCTGCTTTGATCCGCATTGTTTTGCAGAACCTTTGCCAAGCTTTTGCCTTTGGATTTACCTAAGAACACTTTACCTTTTTATTGCAACTTTGATACTTTTATGGACAATTATCCTTTTCACCTGTTCTTTATTATTCAATAAATAGTTAGCTGATTACCATCTCTCTGTGTGTGATTAAGGGACCGGGCCGAGACCCTGCATCGTGACAGTTGGCCGAGTAACTCCACAAACCCCTTTTTCACACCACGGGACGCGGAAGGCACCGGCGGAGACGAGTCGGCGAGATGGCTCAGCTAACCGCCGCTCAGATTCAGGAATTACAGCAGGAGGTGGTGCATCTGCGGGCCAGGGCAGGCCGACATCCCTCCCTGACCGTTCCGTGCCGGTTTGGCGGCAACCCGGACCAGGTCAATGTGTTTATTGGACAATGTGAGATGTACCTGGAACTTCGGGCCGCGGAATTCGCCAGCGAAAGAGCCAAGGTGGGCTTTGTGTACAACCTGCTAGAAGGGACCGCAGCAGCCTGGGCCACGACCCAGCTGAGGGCGGCCTCACCCCAAGTGGCTACCGTGGCAGTGTTCTTAGATGCTATCAAGACGACTTGGGGAGACCCGGTGAATGCCGAGCTGGCGGAGAGGGAGCTGGACCGGTTTTCTATGAAAGACATGTCCTTGTCCCAGTACATTTCCCGTTTCAGAGTGTTGGCTGCCCAAGTAGAATGGAACCCTGCTGCATTGCGTTACCAGTACATGAAGGGCCTGTCGCCAGAGATGCAGCAGGAGATCCTGAGAGGGGCCACCCGGCCTGCCGACCTGGAGGAGGCGATTGCCCTAAGTATACGCATGGAGGCCGGACTGCAAACCAGAAGACGGTGGGATAAAGGGTCCGGAGAGCGGCCGGTTGGTCGCAAGGAGACGGTGGCCAGCCGTCCCCCGTTCCGGCCCTTTGCGCCGGCTCCTCAGCCCTTGGATGAACCAGAGCCCATGCAGTTGGGGCATGTGAGGCCAAAAGTGGATGCCACCGAGAAAGCACGGCGCCAGCGGTTGAATTTCTGCTGGTACTGTGGAGGATCCGGGCATTTTTCCAAGGAATGTCCCCAGAAGCTGCACAGCAAGACCCCCCCCGGTCCTCTGCCGCCTTCAAGGAGCCCCAAGAGGCCGAAGAGGCTATCCAGACAGCAGGGAAAGGGGTCGGCCGAGTTTAAACGGGTTCGCTAACTCGGTCCCAGTCGCTAACCTTCCCCCAGAACCCCAGACTGGACAGTTGTTCTTAGTGATGGTCACCCTGTGGTCACAGGAGAAGGGGCCGATGATGGTGCACGCCATGGTCGACTCGGGGGCCACCAACAACTTCATTGATGCAGACTACGCTAAGTCTGCCGGATTACAGTTTCATGATCTAAAAGAGCCCAAGGACATACAAACCATTGACGGAAGACAGCTAAAAGCCGGGGCAATGAGACACTACACTGGTCCTACCAAGATGTGGACGAGCTCTCACAAAGAGGACATTTCTTTCCTTGTGACTAAGTTGTCAGACTTCCCGGTAATCTTGGGAATCGTGTGGCTGACTCTACACGACCCGCAGATCTCCTGGGCCAGAAGGCAGTTGCAGTTTTCTTCTGAACATTGCCAGGGACATTGCATGATGGCTAGGGCCTGCCAGGCCCAGGAGGTGGAACAAGCAGCTACCTTGCCCAAAAAGTATGCTGGTTTTTGGGACGTTTTCAGCAAGAAGGAGGTTGAATGCTTGCCTCCCCACTGACCCTGTGATTGCGCCATTGAGCTAGAGCCTGGAGCACCCATCCCTCGTGGAAGATTCTACCCTCTCTCGGAACCCGAGCAAAAAGCTCTCCGGGATTTTTTGGATGAGAATCTGCGGAAGGGGTTCAGCCGGCCGTCCCAGTCCCCGGCCGGCGGGCCAATCCTGTTTGTCAAGAAAAAATCCGGGGAGCTACGGCTGTGTAATGACTATCGGGAGCTCAATAAGATCACGATCCGGAACCGCTACCCCTTGCCATTGATCCCAGAGTTGTTGGAGCGGATGAGGGGAGCTAAAGTCTTCACCAAATTGGACCTGAGGGGTGCTTACAATTTGGTACGGATTCGCCAGGGTGACGAATGGAAGACCGCTTTCCAGACCAAATGGGGAAGCTTCGAATACCTCGTAATGGGATTCGGCTTGTGTAATGCTCCCGCCTGCTTCCAACACTTCATGAATGACATCTTTCGGGACCTGTTAGATCGTTATCTGGCAGTGTATTTGGATGACCTGTTGATCTTTTCGCCTGACCAGACGACTCACGACCACCATGTAAAGGAAGTGCTACAGCGACTGAGGGACCACGGTCTCTATGCCAAGTTGGAGAAATGCGCATTTGATCTACGCGAGGTGGATTTCTTGGGCTACCGCATCTCTCCAACAGGGGAAGGGCTTTCCGAGACCTGGCTGCTGAAGGCTGAAAACTTTGCCGCCACCGGCAAAGCCACTGCGCCACCCCCGGCGGTCAACCCTGACCCGGGGGACAAGAGAACTCTGAGTGACCGGATTCAAACTCAGCAGAAAGGAGACCCTTGGGTTCAAGAGCAGCTAACCAAGGGGGTGCAATTCCCTTTTCAAGTAAAGAACGGCTTGCTGTGCCGCCGTGACTGTATCTATGTCTCCCCCGGGCCCGAGAGAGAGGACATTCTCAAACTTTGCCACGATAGCCGGGCCGCGGGACATTTTGGACTGTTCAAAACACTACAGTTGGTACTTTGAGATTTCTGGTGGCCAAAAGTGCGAAGGGACATTGAGGCTTATGTCAGCACTTGCCCCGTCTGCCAGAGGGCCAAGAAACAAGGGGGCAAGCAAGCCGGTTTGCTCCAACCGCTCCCAACTCCATCCGCGCCATGGAAGAAGATCTCGGCCGATTTCATCACTGACTTGCCAAAGTCCAAGGGGTTCACTACGATCTTGGTCGTGGTGGACTGTCTCACCAAGATGAGTCACTTCATACCATGTGTAGGGGTGCCTACTGCCAAGGAGACGGCTGATATGTTTGTGCAACATGTGTTTCGGTTGCATGGACTTCCGCAGAGTTTGGTGACGGATCGGGGCACCCAATTCACTTCCCAGTTCTGGTGGGCTGTTCAGAAGTTGCTGGGAATTGAGACGCGGATGTCTACGGCCCATCACCCCCAGACCGACGGGCAGACCGAAAGGGTTAACGCCATGTTGGAACAGTATCTGCGGTGTTATGTGAACTATCAACAAAACAACTGGGCGTCATTGTTGTCTTTGGCGGAGTTTGCTTACAACAATGCGACGCAAGAATCCATCAAAGAGACTCCTTTCTTTGCAAACTATGGCCACCACCCAAGATTCTACTCTCCTGTAGACCAATCCGGAGACGTGCCAGCGGTGGAAGACTGGCTACAGGAGCTCACTGCAATGCAAGACATGTTGCGCACCCAACTGGACCAGGCAAAAGCAGATTACAAGCGGATGGCTGATCGGCGACGCCAAGAGGGTCCTGAGATTCAAGTTGGAGACAAAGTTTGGCTGTCTACCAAGAATTTGCCCACACAAAGACCTTGCCGCAAACTTGATGCGAGATTTTTGGGACCCTACAAGGTGCTGGAAAGTGTGGGACCTGTTGCTTTCAAACTACAGCTTCCGGCGGACATGAAGATCCACCCAGTCTTTCACCGTTCCCTGCTGAGACCGGCGAAAGGGGTGCGGCCTGATGTGATGCAGCCACCACCCCCTCCTGTGATGCAAGATGGGGAGGAGGAGTTTGAGGTACAGGACATCCTGGATGCCCGCATCAGATACCGGAAGCTGGAGTATTTGATTGACTGGAAGGGTTTTGGACCGGAAGAGCATTCTTGGACACCGGCACGGGACGTCCACGCCCCGGACATTGTTGCCCGTTTCCACCGCAAGTATCCCGACAAGCCCAAGCTTCGAGGGAGGCCTCGGAGGGGCCCTGATGGGGGGATAGTGTAGCAACCCAGTTCCCTTTCGTGCCTGGGGGGCAGGGGGCAGCACCGGGGGTCCCACTTGCATTAGGGCCAGCTGTAGCTGATGAGGACATGGAGGAAGGGGATGATGAGGTAGCTGGGACTTCATCTCCCACAGAGAGCTTGGTCTGGGATGATGGCTGGCCTGATGGCTATGATAGCTGGGAAAGTCAGGCTGACACTGAAAGTGCTGATTCAGATAATCAGTATGAGAAACCAGGTGGTTACGGGTCACAGGAAAGGGTTAGGGAAACAGCGGAGGATGAGCCCATGGAAGCTGAAAGAGAGTCTGGCTCTCATGAAGATAGCGTCCCAGGTGCTGGGAAGCAAAGACGGAGCTTTGATAGGAGACAGAGCATTGAGTCTAGCAGGAGCGAATGGCACTGAAGCCTAGAGCGCCAGAGGAGCGCTAGGTCCCGAAACACAGATTGGCGCCGCAGCCTAGAGCGGCGAGGGTCCCATCAGGGGAATTAAGTATAGGATCCGTGGGAACGGATCCTCAGTTACTCGGCCACTTCTGATCTGAAGGGAGTGAAGCGAGTGAAGATCCACGGAGGCAGGACTGAGGCTCGTGCATTGCCAAGAAGTTTCTTGGGCTTGCTTTCTTGAACTTCACCTTGTTTGCTTTGCTACGGACCAAGTCTGCTTTGATCCGCATTATTTTGCGGAACCTTTGCCAAGCTTTTGCCTTTGGATTTACCTAAGAACACTTTTCCTTTTTATTGCAACTTTGATACTTTTATGGACAATTATCCTTTTCACCTGTTCTTTATTATTCAATAAATAGTTAGCTGATTACCGTCTCTGTGTGTGTGATTAAGGGGCCGGGCCGAGACCCTGCATCGTGACAGATTCGAACCTCTGACCTGTTGGTCATGAACCCTGCCAGCACAAGGGTTTAACCCACTATGCCACCAGGGGCTCCTACTTTGTTAAATGAGATATTGTGGCTGGAAAAAATTGACTTACACTTTGAAGGATAGCATCTTCTTCCCCTTTCTCCTACCTCTCTGGCAGCTGAAAGACAAGTAGAATTTATAGGCAGATTAGAGGAACATAATCTCATAAGACTTGCAGAAAGCCCACTTTGGGGACCACTAGCCATCAATTGCTTTTGTTTCAATATTTATTTATTTCCTATTTATTTCCTATATTTATACCGAGCTCTTCTCACCCCAAGGGGGACTCAGAGTGGCTTACAGATTGGCCACGTCAGTGCCACATTGCAGTACAAAGTATATAAAATACAACACATTAAACATCAATAAAAACATATAAATACATAAACTGTTAAAAACTGTTAAAACCATATACATATGCTGTTAACTGTCTAGTAAAGCATTTTTCTGTTTTCCAGTTTTCAAAGCTTCTTCAGCAACGATGAAGGCAAGAAACATTGACTTCTTCATACCCAAGCCTGCTGTTTGTGTTCCTTGTTCATATTATTTTTATAATGAGAGGCATAATGATTCAGAGCTTAATTTTTAACTAACGCAATCAAATAAAAATTAGAACTTTTTTCAAACTCATTACTTTCACAGTCTTACTTTCTTCTAAACTGTCTTCTTCTAATGAAAAGTTCTCATTCCACAGTAGTATGGTTACATTTAGCAAGGAAATTAAGTCGGGATTACAGAGCTGGACAAAAATCCTATTAATATTAATTAAATCCCCTACTGTAACAGAAGTAAACATTCTGCCTGTGAAGCCATGAAGTCATTGGTTAGCTCTTCTGAAGGTAATTTAGGATCTATGATGACAGATGTGCTGTACCTTGAACTCTTATTGACCTCACCATAGTGCTTATAGGCAGGAGCCAGATTCTTTGGTACGTCCTTTTTACGATACATAGCTTACAAAGCCTAGCCTGATTCAGCCAGGGGCTATTGACTACTGAATTTACTGTGTGCAGTGTGAAATAATACAGCATACTGAAGGACTGTATTGTTTCTGACATGTTTACGGGTCAGTAAGTTTCAAGTGTGATTGGAATTATATCCCCAGGTATGTCTCAAGCCCTTGTCATATACCTGACTTTATTGCTCAATCTATATCCGGACACCATTGTCTTCTGTGTACAACATATAGAGTGTGCTTCCAAATGTATAGATTTTTTAAGATAGTTGGTCTTTTAAAAAAAAAACAGAGATAAAGAAAACCAATTAATTATTAGTGAACACCTGCAATTTACAGCTAAAATATACGTAGTAGTGAGTAGGCTTGAAAATTAATTTGTTAATGTAAAATACTATACATGTCATTAACATTAATGAGAGAAGTAGCTTGGTATCCTCAACTGTCCTTTTATGGGCATTGTGGGAAAAGGAATCCAGAACCTCTTTTGTGTGAAACCACCCACCTGCACAACCCACCTTCCTGCTGCCAGTGATCCTCCCCTTTAGTGGGTGAAGTTTTGTGTGTGCGTGTGTGTGTGTGTGTGTGTGTGTGTGTGTCAGGAGTGACTTGAGAAACTGCAAGTCAGCTCTGGTGTGAGAGAATTGGCCGTCGGCAAGGATGTTGCCCAGGGGATGCCAAGATGTTTTGATGTTTTTCCATCCTTGTGGGAGGCTTCTCTCATGTCCTCGCATTGGGAGCCGGAGCTGCCAGAGGGAGCTCATCCACACTCTCCTCGGATTTGAACCTGCGACCTGCCAGTCTTCAGTCCATCCAGCATAAGGGTTTAACCCACTATGTCACCTGGAGCTCCTGAAGAAAGGTGACACAGATAGTCAGCATCCAGATGTGTTTCTGCAACTGGATGTAACTCAGAAGAATCCAAACTCTGTTTAATATAATACAGTTAAAAATAAAAAGTTTCAGAGAGTTCTAATTGCTCTTTGTTTGTGCTTCTTTTAAATCAGCTGTGTGTCCGTTTCACAGCCTAATCAGCTGATCAGCTGTTTCGGGCTTTTAAAAAGTAGACATGGTGAAGGGATCTTTGTTCCCCATATGGGGGACCTGTAATATAGTTCAAGAATTCTGAAAAAAAACTGATGAAGCAAACAAACAATATGATTAACAAAAAGGTCAAGAAAACCCGGAAAAGTGCTTTTTAGGAATATTTACAAGGTGTATTAGAGTTGGACATGACTAGACTTAATGTCCAGAGGAAACCTTTACCTTTTATTTGGCCCTAAGTCATCTAATTATTTCCACAGTCACTATTACAGCCTTATTTGATTCAAGGCCAGAACCAGTTGCAATAAATTTAAACAAAGGACTGCTCTTTCATCTAGGATAGAAGGCCTTCAAAGAGCAGACTCCCTTCTTCCCCTCTGTCTTTTTATCACACATGCATACTCACTTTATGATGTAGATGGCACAGCTCTGAAATGTCAAGCAAATTAATGTATAATTTCTTTGCACATTTTTATGCTTGTGTGTAAGATGTGTGAACCACCCCAACAAAATTTTCCGCATGAGACTTTTTCCACATGATATTAATAGGTCAGACTCTTATAAGAGAAAACATTCTTCTCTTTCTCATTTAAGTACCAGTTTGACCTTCTCTTAATCTTCAGCCTGACCTCTGTGGTGCTAAATGCCTCTGGATTTTCTCCCTACTGAATAGTTGGGTCTAGCTTGGTAGTACTGTTATGAAATTTTGATCAATTTTATTTAAAAACATGGTTCTAGTGCAGTGTTTCTCAACCTTCCTGATGCCATGACCCCTTAATACAGTTCTTGTAGTGGTGACCCACAATCACAACATTATTTTCGTTGCTACTTTGTAACTGTAATTTTGCTACTGCTTGTATGAATCGTAATGTAAATATCTGATATGCAGGATGTATTTTCATTTACTGGAACAAATTTGGTACAAATACCCAATATGCCCAATTTGAATACTGGTGGGGTTGGGGGGGGGGTTGATTTTGCCACTTGGAAATTGTAGTTGCTGGGATTTAAAGTTAACCTACAATCAAAGAGCATTCCGAACTCCACCAATGATGAAATAGAACCAAACTTGGCACACAGAACTCCAATGACCAACAGAAAATACTGGAAAGGTTTGGTTGGCATTAACCTTGAGTTTTGGAGTTGTAGTTCACCTATATCCAGAGAGAACTGTGGACTCAAACAATGATAGATCTGGACTAAACTTGGCATGAATACTCAATTTGCCCAATTGTGAACACTGGTGGAGTTTGGAAACAATCAACCTTGACATTTGGGAGTTGCAGTTGCTTGGATTTATAGCTCACTTACAATCAAAGAGCCTTCTGAACCCCACCAATGATAGAATTTGGCCAAACCTCCCACACAGAACCTCCACGACTAACAAAAAACACTGTGTTTTCTGATGGTTTTTGGTGACCCCTTTGACACTCCCTCACGACCCACCCAGGGGTCCTGATCCCCAGAATTATAATGGGGATAGTTGTCCCACAGATAAGAGGTGTGTCACTGTATGCTTTCAGGGATTCTTTTTGTTGGGGAATATGATAAGCAAGAGGATGATACTGCATTTATGTCTTGTTGGTGAACACCTTATGAGCATTTGACTGGAGACTGTGAGAACAGAACATTCAAATGAATGTTCCTTTGAAGTCTTCCTATATTGTTATCTATTGGACTGCATTGTTCTATATAGAGAGGGGGGGGGTATTCACATTCATAAAGAAAAATAGAAAGGGGTCAATACTGTATCAATACTGTAATTACTCATTTTTATATCTAGACCTATTTCAGCTCTGAAGTGTTTAATTTCAATCCCAATAACTGTTTATTAACTTTTGGAAAAGCTTACCAAACTCTTCTAACATTCCAAAGAAGTAACTTTTGTGCATGGCTAGGCAAATAGTATATGTCAAAGCAAACAGGCTTCTTGTTGAAGTTCAATAAAATTGAAAAACATTATATAATGACTCCAATACTCTGCTTTATGTCCAGCTGATGATTTAATTCCCTCTATCCAGCATTTTCACCAAATACAAATTTTAGGAGTAAATCTGGGGATGAGGTTTATTATATGAAGCCACTGACATTCCATTTCCTTAATCCTATCTGCTTCCAAGGCAGATTTCAGAGACGTATCCGTGTTCTGCTGGATAGCTTTAATGGGATTACCTTTAAGGCTGCTCTAATAAGTGGTGTTATTAAGTTGTCTGGCTCACACTGAGCTTTATACATAACCACTGGAGTTTCCCTCTTTTCTCCTGGTTTTGTTACAAATTGGAATTAGTGTCTATCTGGTGTAGGATTTCATGTTTTAAAGAGGATTGGATCTTTCAGTTAAATCCTCTCTCCATGCATTTTTTTAAAAAAATCTGCTTATCTTGGAAAATCCCATTCTTTCTGCCTATAGGATGCATTCACAAAATATTTAGATAAATCTGCCCAAAAATCTAAATACAGTCTTGTCAGTGAAAAGTGCAACAGAGACAATTCTCCTCAATGGAAACAAAGGGAAATAAACAACAGTAAAGGAGGTGCCTTTGTAAGTTTATCAATATGAAAACCTCTGATTTGAAAGCAATAGCAGCAATTTTTCATTTCATTTTAAAATCAAACCATTTCTAAACTGATGAATTCTGAACCCATGAAATAAGTTGTGTCATTTACGTGTCCCAGAGGGTGGCCCCCTGTGCCAAACATTCAACATAAATAGAAAACAGTAATATACTTCTAACTGACTATCATGGTGGCAGTCTTTTAGCAATGTTTTCAAGGAAATTCCAGAAATACGGGCTGCAGTCTTGGTGTATATCTCTTATCAATATATCTAGGAATTTTCCTTTCCACCAGGAGCAGAACTTTGTCAAATCAATGGATTTTATCCACTGAAGGCCGCTATCCCAAAATACTTTGAATTGCAATTGGGATAGATCAAAATATTAAAGTTTTAGCAGGAAAATATCGCATTGTACTTATTTCGTGGATTGAAACTGAACTCAATATGAGTGATAAAGAAGTCAAAGGGAAATAAACACACTAAATTTTCTCAGCCTCAGAGGAATGCAAAGGCAACCTCCTCTGAAAAAAAATCTAGCCATGAAACCCCCATGATAGTTACCTTAAGGCCACCATAAGTGAAAAATAACTTGAAGGTACACAACAACAACATTCTACCATCAGTGCAGTCAGGGCCGTAGCCAGGATTTTGATTCGGGGAGGGCTGAGTTTGATTCGGGAGGGGCTAAGTCTGAGTAAGAGAGGGACTACCCTACCAAACCTTTTGTGTTGTTATCCCAATAACCCCATGAATGTGGGATACAATGAGCATGGTGATCATGATATGAATAAACATAACAGTTTAAATAATGTACCAGTAAGGCATTCTCGCGGACCACCCTGAGAATTTCCAGGGGGGGGCTGAAGCCCCCTAAGCCCCCCCCCCTGGATACATGCCTGAGTGCAGTGGTTCCCAGATGTTTTAGACTTCAGCTTCCACAATTCCTAGCAGCTGAAAAACTAGCTGGGATTTCTGGGAGTTGAAGTCCAAAGCATCTGGGGGACCAAATATTGGGAACTACTGTATAGATTTCTATTGTCCTTTGCTATCCTGGAAACTCTTAACTTAAAATACCAAATATTATTATAACAGATTACAATCTCATAGTCCAGTTTTTCCCAATCCAAGGTATTTTGTACTAAAAAAGATCAGATTTTTTGACAGTTGGCCACACTTTCAAGGGCTGACATCTGGAGCACACCTAATTGTTGAAGCCTTCTATATACACTTTCTCTGAGGAAGCTTGACCTATTTCTGGATACAGCCCTCTTTCTGAATTACTGCTGATAGAAGCTGATTTTTCCTACCCAAACACATTTTATTTTTATTTAAAGAACTGGTTATGTCCTCAGCTAGTCATTTCCAGATTTCCCGCAATGAGTTCTGTGTGGAGGCCTTCCCTTATAGAACCAGTCTGAAAAGTTCAATTGTTCTAAAAATGTGCTGGTCAGATTGGTGGCAGCCAAGTGTTCAGATCATGTTTTACTTATCTTGCACTAGTTTTTCAAGCTGCTGATCTGTTTGGGAGCTTTATTGAAAGTGCTGATTCTAGCCACTAAAAGACTTAAATAGACTGAAACTGAAGTATCTGTATATTATTACCAACACCCAAAACAGCAACTATCTTAGGTGACTCTTACATTATCTCTATACCTCCATGACATGTTCTTTTTTAAACCTGTGGTTTTAAAAATGTGCCAGAAAATCCCAAATCTCTATGGATTTTGGCCCTTTTACATGATACTTTATGAAGTCAGCTCCTGATTGTGAATGCCATTATTAGCTGAGTTTTTCCCCTTTAGTAGGTCCCTTGAAGGTGAAAATGGCTGCATAGAAACCATATGTGCCAGCTAGGTCTGCATTTGTGCCGTTGGGATGGATGGAGGTCTATAGACATGTAATGACCCGACTTCCTCAATGAAGAGAAAAAGAAACTGCTTTCTACAGCTGGCTACTGAGTGCCAAAACTGAGAAAATGGGAATGATAAATCTTCCCATGTCGGCTTCTGATCAGATTGTGGATATTTTGTTGGACCTCTATATCCTTGTTTCTCTTTGCCAAAGACAAGTGAAAGCAGGTAAGTCAAAGATCAATAGTTCTGTCACTCTTGCCAACTGTATGGACAACAGCACACACAAAAACATTTTAATAAATGTGTCCTGTCTGCTCTTCCAATTGAATTGCTTAGCTTTGTCATTTCTGAAACTACCATTCCCTTCTCCACAACTAGCTCACATTCCTAATCTTCATGTGGTACTTATTAAAAGAGTCTAAATATAGAATGTTAAATCTCTGTATATTCCAAGTTATCTACAAACCTCAAGGATCAGGGAGAAAATTAAACAAGGGAGTAGGCAACCTGCCAGGAATAACATGGCTTTAACAAGCATATGAAATATTTATAGAACGCATAAGTAACAAAAGAAAAACAGCACTTCCATCATGCAAATCTTCTCTCAGCATTCAGTAGTTTTCTCCCATTCTGTATCATTATTTTGATCAATGGGAACAGCACCAGTGTTTTGTGTTTTAAGGCTAATTCATTGCTTCTGTTTGTTTATCTGGAAGTAAATTTAACACATGAAGGCTGCAGTCCTATACTCATTTGAACTATTGAAATCAGTAGCAGTTACTAGTTAAACCATTGGATTGTATGCTAAAAGTGCCAAAATAACCTTTTGAATATGTGAATACTCAGTAATATAACTTGTTCACTGAACTTTGAGGAAGTTATTTAATCCTCACATACAAAGACAAACAAACTGGACTGCATAGATCATGAAATATTTTCTCATCCCAATGAGAATTCCAGTGGATTATAGAGCATAAAATTGCCCCTTGTCCAAAGGAGTGTTTGAGCATGGAGTATCAGTTTGCCCCACACAAATACCCAAAATCAGAAAACACGGGGTGAAATCAAGGTAAAATAAAATCAGAAGAAATCAAATGTGAACTTGATGTTTTCTGAATCCAGCCAATTTGGTGTATTTTCCAATGGAAAAAAGAAATCAATTTCCCTTGAATGGAGACCACCTGCTAACAACATACTGGCAACCTGCATAGCCAAATCTGTTTTGCCGAATTATAGTTCACCCCAAAATGATATATAACATTTTACGTGCCAATATATTACTCTGACTAGGTCCCAAAAGTACATCAATAAACAGATTTGTCGGACAATTATATTCTCCTAGCTGGCTTTAAAAAAAAAGACAAAAGGAAACTCTGCATGGCAAGTGACTGAATCTGGAGGAGATTGAGTATTAGTAATCCATTGTAAATATGCCTGGGAAAATGTATTCATTTTGGAATCCCAAAAACAACTGTGATGTGAGCACTGGTGTATTGTACACCATCTGTTAAGAGGCCTAATTTGGTGATTTGGCTAATCACCCAATCTGATCCAGATCACTCCTTCTCTGCCTCAGTTCAAAGTCAGATATTTAGCGGCTACATTTAAAAATGAATAAATAGATCCCAAAAGAATAGCAGAAAAAATGTATAATGATTAATGTGTTTGTCTGACTCCCCATCTAATAAGAAGTACATTATTGGTGATAAAACTGAAGAAAATACCTTTTAAAATGACTTCTAACAACAACACAGTATTTTCATTCACTTCCTAAAGGGACAATCCTTTCCATTCAAAAACTATAAGAAATAAAGAATAAAAATGAGGGGAAAAGCCTCTTCTCTCACATTGATTCACCTATACATATAATAAAATTAAATTTAATCTTAAGAAAAAGTTCCTTTCACAATCACAGTAGCAATTCCAGAAGAAAAGAATGAGGAAAATGCCTCAGTTTGCTAAACTAACACAGTGCAGCCCTTGAATCGATGGGGCCAGTATCCCCAGTTGCATTTTTCCACAACCAACAAAACATTCTCTTTCAGCATTTTCTAGATCTTCCAGTGTGGCTCTATGGTATTAGTGAGCTGGAAGTCCTTCATTTCAAAGGGCTCACTATTATCTACAGTTTTATGTATCCATGAGAAATTTGGAAATGTATCTTCCTGTATCCTCTGAGGTGATGAGGATAAAAAAAATCCATATGCACAACTCTCAACACTCTACTTAGTCTCCATCTAGGCTTCAACGGTCCTTGTAGTGCAAAATGCTAAGTAATTTGGAAAAAGGGAAATTGGAATAAAATGTGAGTGACACACAGGCCCACGAAGCAAACACCATAATTGGGAGGATCAGAAAATGCTAATGAGACACATACAGTGGTTTAGAAGCTATAGCTGTATCTCCACTCCAATTCCCATCCCAACATTCAGTTGCACAAAGGATTATTATTATTATTATTAAACTTTATTTATACCCTGCCACCATCTCCCCTCCGGGACTTGGGGCAGCTAACATGAGGTCAAGCCCAACACATACAGTAAACAAATGAAATAGCATACTGCAAAATAACAATTAAAATTAAAATAAAGATAAAAATTAAAATAATGTGCAGCAATAAAACAGTAACATCCGAACAGTAAAAGAAAATTAACACAGTGGGATATAACACCGGGTATGAAGTAAAATAACAATTAAGGACAAGGAGTTAATCATGATGGACTGGTCTAGATGCAAGGATAAAAACAGAGGAAATAGGGTGGGATAGGAAAACTGGCGTGATTTATCAGGTGGGAGGATCCACCATCCCCCCATGTTGAAATGGGCATTATGTCAAAGTGCCAAGACAACAACTGGGCCATAGCACAATCAGATTTGGAACCTATGTGGTCCAATCTAATCTAGACTTGATCTAATCAAGATGCTTCACTCCAGATTTTGGGCTTTGGAAAACATGTGCCGAAACCTACTTTCAGAAAGTATAAAGTATATGGTATGGTAAGATAAAGGTAAAGGTTTTCCCCTGGCATTAAGTCCAGTCATGTCTGACTGTGGGGTCTGGTGCTCATTCCATTTCTAAGCCAAAGAGCCAGTGCTGTCCGTAGACACCTCCAAGGTCATGTGGCTGGCATGACTGCATGGAGCGCCGTTACCTTCCAGCCGGAGTGGTACTTATTGATCTAGTACTCACATCTGCATGTTTTCTGCTAGGATGGCAGAATCTGGGGCTGACAGTGGAAGCTCACACCGCTCCCCGAATTCAAATCTGCAACCTTTCAGTCAACAAGCTCAGCAGCTCAGCATTTTAACCTACTGCGCCACTGGGGCTCCATGGTATATGGTAGCGTAAATATAAAAAGGGTATATGTATAAATTTCTAAAGCAACAACAGCCACACATACAAAGTTAATTTGGAACACTAGGTTCTTACTTTGTTTCATGTGCCAGCATCAAGTACAAGCCAGAATAAAGTACTCTTTGGTTTTCATTTGGGAATGAAAAGGAAAATTGTACTCAGAAAGAAAACTTAACTCTCCACATATGCCATACAACCGAGCTGCCCAGGCTAAATAAAAAAAAAAATCTTTTTGATTTCACAGTTGGCAAGTTTCACCATTTCCTTTTCAGCATTACAGTTTTTCCTGTGTTTTAGCCCAGGTGACTGAGGAAACAATTGAACAAAAAGGCTATACTCTTTAAGATTTTGACTGTGTTGAAGGAACCAAAATGACAGAGGTCAGCAGCGTTTTGCTATGGATCTTCCTGTCCTCTGAACCTCTAACAGATCAATAGAAAGTCTACTTTTCTTTCTTCCTATTGTAGGATGAGAACACAAGGCTGACACATATTTGTTTTGCCATGTCTGGTGTTTATTTGTAACGTTGATAGATGTATAATTAAAGAATTCTGCTTTTTCTGAAAACATAGAATACATAGGATACCCTGCATCTAGCTTCCTGTTCTGTTCACATATTTCTAGCTTCTCTGATAGATAAATGAGTTGTAAATGTTTAAATATCTTCTTTTCATACTCTCTGTGTACTCTCTATAAATCAGCTTTCACTAGTGGTAATATTCTCCCATTGTTGAATCACTCTCCTGAAAACATCTGATCTGAACTTTCCATTAATGGCCTTCTGCCTGAATTGCTGAGTTACCTCAATGGTTATGAAATAGAATGGACAAGATCTAATCAGCAGTTGTACAAATACAAGCATTGGGTACACTAGAGTTAAGATACCCTTGAGCTTCAACAGATCACACCTTGGCTCATACTGTTGCTCAGCTGACAACGGTGACAATGGCTCTTTCTTACCTATTGTCCAATAGTTAAGATCTTTGTGTAACCCCTATTAGAACAGCCTTCCAGAAAGTTCAACTTTTTCCATCACTTGTTTTTTATGTTGGTGTAAGTCACCAAATGAGTCCTAGATCAAATCAAGCCTGAATTCTACCTAGAAAACAAATGAACAAACACAGAGTGTTGCATTTTGGCCATATCTTGCAACAAAACCACTCATTAGAACAAAATGATAATATTTGGTAAAATGTGAGCAGTAGGACTCAGTCAAGGAAGCTACAGAGCTGACTTTTCAGGATCTGAGTAAGGAGCTTGATGATAAGTATTTTGGAGGTCTTTCATTCATAGAATTCCTATAGGTCAAAACCAACTTGATGTCAATGAACAACAGCATGAACTTATTAAGATGGCCATAGTTATGATTTTTGAAAATGTCCTTCCTTCTTCACCTGCTCCTGCTCCTCCCTCTTCTTCAGACATCATTTAGATAACCACTTTAAGAACTGGCAATATTAAGAAACTACTTTCTCTTTAAATAATTTCTATTTGGAAATATTTAGCAATTTAGTATCAAAATAAGACATTCAGATGAAATGCATTCACCATCAGGTGGCCAGGGTTGTAAGGGAGAAGTTCTAGAGCAAAATTCTCCAATTAGGTTCTCTGTAGGCATTTTAGCCTATGACAACCATAATCCTCAATCATTGCATTTTTAAAAAACAAAATCAAACAGGTATATGCTAATAACATACAGCCTTATCACCGGAGCAAAAGAAATATAAAGCATCCTATGAGATTCTACCCCAGTTCACTAATAGAGCCTCACTCCGCCTATCAGATAATGTAGGGTGGCTTCCAGTGGTGTTCTGTGGGTGAACTTAGGTGGCAGTGTTGAAGGATGCCGCTGATGCCAACACAGACGCCTTCCCATGTTCCGTAAGGAACAATGGGGATTCTGTGGGTGTCAGCCATGCAGTGATGCTTCACCACATATGATAGGGATTCATCAGCTGCCAGACGGGTCACTGGGATTGCTCTGATGACATCTCAATGATACCCAGATTTACCATGGAAGCTGGTGAATCATATGGATGAGGTCCTAAGTCATGATATACAGAGCAAATTATGATACCATAATTTAGCAACAACTTTGTCTCAGGTTAGGAGGACAATATACATCTATCAATAATCTGCTGCTGAATTGATGCCCTTACTTTTCTAAGAGATATAAATATTTTTGGCTTTGTTGGATGACTAACCTACCATGAATGCTAGGTCCATACTTCTAGATTTTATTACAACAGTTAAACACATGTCTCTATGTTTTATTGTGTAGTTGTGTGTGTGTATGATTGTAATTTGATGTTTTTATTGTTTTTAGGTCTATGTACTTTTCATGTGTGGCACTTCTCTCTACTTTGTTAGCTGCCCCAAGTCCCTTTGGGAAGATGGTGGTGGGGTACAAATAAAATAATAATAATTATTATTATTATTATTCAAATGGATTTTATTGAATGTTAGCAAGAGAATGAGTATGATTGTGATTTATCCCTCCATAACAGCAGCCAGCCAGAGTTCCAATAAATTGTTGGAATTGCAAAGAGGAGGACTGATATGTCTAGAAAGTAAATCGCTGTGCTGGGATGTGAAGAAATCCCTAAATGGAAGTTCTATTTCTTAATATGAGACATATTCAATGAGACAGCTGCTGTGGCTTTTAAAAAATGTATGAATATTTCTGAAAGTTGGAGGGAATGATCCCCTGCTATCTTGTGTTGTTGTATAGAAAATTCAAGGAGACAGCTTTTGTAGTTTTTAAAAATTAAAAATGTTGTTTATAAAAACTTTGAAAATTCCTCAAAAGTCCGTCGACAAGTGAAATGTTCTGAAACCCGTTGGGCTAACAGTGGTAAATGTGTTCTACCATTGTAGCCAGTTTCATGTCAATAGCTGTAAAAATGAGGGATAAAAGAGCCCCTGAAGTTTCCTCACTGGTGCGATTACTATAACAAAGAGTAACAAAATTTTGTTATTCTTGTTATAGCAATGAAATTTTCTCTAACAACACTTTAGAAATACTTTAGAAATGAAACAGTGGCACCCCCTATTTTTGTAATGAGTTTTGGAACATTGTTTATATTGATCTCACAGCCCCAGTACATGTGCTAACATACTGCAGCTCTGGAACTACATTACTGGAAATGAGCAGGATCAGCTCATATTAAAATTTATGCACTGTATTATCATAATTCCCACATGAAAGTTCTTCCTATAAAGGAATTTGGTAATCCCACACTCCCATACTCCTTGTGTTATTGCAATAGGATTTTGAAATTATGCAAATTTGTAAACATTTACAGAGCAACTTATAACACAAAAGGAATTATAAATTAAAAGCACAAATTAATTTCTTTTAAATTTCTGCTAGACTGATTTTTAATGTGTATCTGATATCTCAAATGCAGATAATACAAAACAAAATTAGCCATAGACACTGCACCTATGGTTGTTGCAAACTTCAGATGTATGACTATGCCCCTCTTTTCCAATCACTCTTAAACCTAAATTTAGCACTATTTTCACACATCTCATTTTCCATTCTCACACAGAGATCCACAGACTGCTATAATCATAACTATTTCTGTACGACCATGGAGGGAATCGAGATTGTTATCATTATTCCTATTTTTAGATGCATGGAATATGCTTATTACAGTTTGTGGAGAGTTAAAAATATCTAGATATAGATTTAATAGATACCATCCCTGTGTACCACAGTCATCATAAAGTTGGGTGGTTGAAAATATGACATGAAGCTTTGTGTCTAAAAAAAATTGTACAAGATTGATGCGTGCGCCAATCCAGTGTTTCAAAGTGAGAGTCCTCTTATGCTGCTTCACTCTCAAAGGGATCTTCATTTACTCGCTAACTCACATCTGCCCCTGTCAGCATGGCCAATCATCAACAATGATAGAAGTTGTGATCTAGCAACAGCTGGGATGGAATTCTCAGCTATGTTCGTGAAATAGGCAACAAAAAATCTTAGCCATTTTCTTCCTGCTGTGAAAAAGTATTTGAAAACGGTGCAATTTTTGAAGCCTATTCTCAGTTTGGGACTTAGTCTGCCTCAATATATCATACGTGAAACTATTTTCTGTGCAGGAAGACACAACATTTTGACATTTTCTAAGTCTTTCTCATAGTGGCAAGAACATTAGTCAATGTGCAGAATACTGTGTAGTTGGAGATTTATTCAGCACACACAAACACAAATTTGTAGGGTTTTTTGTATATGCCAAAACAGCATTTCCAGTAAGAAACAAGGAGAAAAACATGTGCTGAACACACACACACACACACACACATATATATCTGTCTACCACACTCACCCCCTCCCCATGTCCGTGAACCACCACCCATGACTTCTGACACCACTCAATGTGAAACTAACATCTCATAAAAATCTACCAGAGATTAAGATCCTCCAGGGAGGCCCTGCTCTCTGTCTAGCCTCTCTAATATGCATGATTGGTGGGGATGAGAGGCAGGGCCTTCTCAGTCATTTGCCCCTCAGTTATGGAACTGATTAGCCCCCTCCCGCTTGTCCTTCAGAAAGATGGTAAAAACATGGCTGTGAGACCAAGCTTTTGGGACAGTGCAATAAAGCAGCAATAGGAATCTTTATCATGCCAACTAGAATTGATGTGGATGCTCAAGACAGTTTAAGCAGTAAATGTTAATGTTGAGACAAATGTTTTAATGCTTATGTATGCATATAAATTATTTATGTTCTGGCATTGAATGTTTGCCCTTTGTATATTATGCTCTGCCTCGAGTCCCCTCCAGAGTGAGAAGGGCAGAATATAAATTGGTCTATGATCGATGAATATATCCAGAGAAACTACGAATAAGATGGTTCAAATAACTGAACTCAACAAGAGGGAAAGATCAATTTTACCATTAAATAAGAAATCATAGAAAGTGATGTGGGGAAGATGAACGGAAGTCAAGAAACTAACTCCCTTTTTTCTTTCTTTCTCCTCTTCTCCTTTTTCCTTTCTCCCCTTCATGCTTTTACGTACCTCTCTCTTCCAACTTTCCTTTTATTATATTGTTCTCCAACTTTCAATGTATATACACACACCCCACATTATTATTATTATTATCTTTTGGCATTTTATTATTTTATATGTAAACCAATAAAATGTTATATAAATAAATAAATACCCAAGAACATATTAATAACTTCCCCTTGGTGCTATGTTAAAGTCTACCTTTGTCATCCTATCTAAATATTCTAATGCAAGCCTTCATTTCTAACCTGTGAACATTCTCATCAGAATTCATCTTGTCAAGCACTTGAGAAAGTTTTTGACCAGCGCATCTAAGGCCTTTCAATGTTTTTAAGATTAAAGTGTGCTAAGATGAGGAATGTGACCAGTTGTTCAAAGCCCACATAGCTAGCTTCTAGCTGGATACATCTGCTTCCAGTCTTAGTGAATATGTCGTGTGTTATCTTCCCTTTCATAAAAGAAAATAAGCAAATAGGAAGTAATCTTCAAAAAAAAGGAGGAGGAAGAAAGAATGCTCAAGAGGAGCAGTTGTCATAGAGATTTAGAAAAAGGCAAAATAAAAAATCCACAAGCTACCTATCACTCTTCCCGCCCCGCTACTGGTTCAGATCACTTTCTAATGAGTTGATTCTCTAGTCCAGCAATAAGGGTATTCCCGTTTCCATTGAGCATGTAAAAAATGAAGTGTCAAATCATCAGAGAACGTGGCTGTAGATAGGAAATTAGTTGAACATATCTCATATAACAGGTAGAAGACAGGTTGAAGCTGATTGGCAGCAAACAGGAAACTTGAATTTGATAATGCAGTCAAGGAGTGAAGGAGCTACCATGCACTGGGAATGCAGACAGAAATATATCTTTCTCCCACTCAGGGAAATATGCAGAAGGGCAGCCATAAGATTTAAACAGCAGGAAGAAAAGCAGTAAATCTATTTCAAGACTGGAAATTAGATTTGTATTTTCCAGAAACATATCATGACAAAACATCAAATGGAAGCTAGTTGATCTTGTATTCCATTTGGCAAACAAAAGACATATATGGAATGGAAAATGGGGTGGGGTTTGCACCATGATTCCCAATGCAACAATGATCTTCAGTGCAATAATGAATAATGTAAGTGACTACTGGAATAGTTCCTGAAATATGCTTTTGGACTGTGTGATTTTAAGTAATTGTTTTAAGCTGATATGTTTTAATTATGTGATTTTAAAGTATTTGTTGTTTTATGTTTATTTGTACACAAGACATTGAATTGTGCCTTTATTGTGAGCTGCCCTGAGTCCCCTTTGGGGTGATAAAGGCAGGATATAAATGTGGTAAATAAAATAATAAATAAATGTAGCTCCATTCAGAATTATACAAATTAGTAGCACATCTTTGTTTGAAAATGATGTGTTTCCCACCTTACCTGCCACAATAGTTGTAGTGCCAAGTTCAAACATAACCAACACCTTTGAAACCTCTTTCCTTCAAGTACATAGTATTCTATCTTCCACTAATGTGACAGAAACAATTGCCATGAAAAGTGCATTAGAAGCATAACCTGCAGAGAGGCAAGCAAAGTGTACATGTCCTGCTTGAAATGCAGTAGGTCCTTCAAGTTCAGGTGGTTAAGGGCTCAAAACTCCCACAAAAATGGAAAAAGCACAAACAACTCATTTTTCCACTTGAGACAACACCTCCAGTGTTCCCAGCAGAAGTTGACTACAGAGTTACAGTGGAGGACCTAGAGATTCCATATTAATCAAATCACAAATATTGTACTTTTGAAATGCTACTGGTCTCCCCATTTTGCATCAATACTGAATGAATGAATGAATGAATACGTTTTATTGTTCTAGTCATAGGCCATGACAAATTAAGCATATTAGCGACATCCAAAGTACACATCACAATATAAAACTTCAGTACAAATATTAAAATTCATTAAAACTGACTCTTTAAATTCCAGTCATGTCTACAACGCACTGCATCATCCTGTGCTATTTCCCATCCTTCTCTAAAGGTTTTACTAGTTTCGCACTGATATTTTGAGCTGCCACTGCAAAAGTGGCAACCTTTATTGTTATATCTTTAGAGTAGTCTGCTAGCAAATCCTTAATCATTGCTGTCTGCTGCCAAGCCACCCTATCCTCCAGAAGCCCTCCTAGAATTTCTGGGATCCTTATACAGAGAGCAATGCAGTAAGTAATGTATTAGATCCCCAATCGCTCCTGAACCACATATACATGATCTTTGGGAATAAGGTGTTCCTCTATATCTTCCCTCCAGCCAGGCTGAAGGCATTATCTGAAACCGCAAGGCTGTAAAGGCTTTCCTGAGGATCACCACGGTTAATTCTTGCAAGTAATCTTGGCGGTATTGATCACTCTTAAATATAGGATACCAGGTGGAAAATTTCTGCATTAGACTATCCCTCATGTTCTCGATCACATCCATATCCATTATTTTATCCCCAATGGTCTTCTTATCCAGTTTCATTAGTGTTGTTATTGAGCCATCAAAATACTGGTGTAAGCAAAGACGAGCAATATTGGGTCCAGTCACCCCACTTTTGTTGCTCTATCATACATTGCTTAGTCATGCTCTCTTCCTCCATTTCCATAACTTTTTTCCCATATGGGATACTGAATTTGTGGAATAAACTTTTCTTCGGGGGCAAATTGCAGGTGTATGTGCATGGAATATACTCCCCCTTTCCAACATGGCCATGATGCTGTCCAGATATTCCAACAACTCCATAAGACTGCAAGATGTCTCCCTGCCCCAGAGTGTGATGGAGGCTCCTTCTTTGGAGGCTTTTAAACAGAGGCTTGATGGCCATCTGTCAGGAGTGCTTTGAATGCAAAATGTCCTGCTTATTGGCAGGGGGTTAGACTAGATGGTCCACAAGGTCTCTTCCAACTCTATGATTCTATGAGTCTATGAAAAAAGCTGTCAAAAATTGAAACTACTTTGGAGAAACTGGTGAGTGAGGACCACCAGTATCATTTATTGACAAGCTTAGTGGGATTCCGAAATGTAGATCACCTTCATAGTGCTGTTTGAACTTTTCCACTTCAAAGCTCCTGAAAGGAATTGGTCTTGATGGCAGAAATATATTGATGCAGACAGAATGGTCAGCAGAAATCTTTAAACATTTGGCAAAAGAAACTAGGCCGTCACATATGATTTAGTCATTTAATAGGATCTTTTCATGTTCAAAAGGCCGCCAGTGTGTTTTTAAAAGACAGCCTCACCTCTGTAACCCATCCTTGCCATCCAATCCTTGCCTATTATTAATGAAAGCATGAACCGCCTTAGTAAGTTTATCATACAGGCGACAGCAGCTGTCTCATACATTAAGGAAGTGTTTGTGCTCTGCTCCAAAGGCAATAAAAATAAATTGAATGCGGAAAAGTTCCTATAGAGGCAAGGAAAGGTGACCAGCTGCCATAAGAAAGTTATGGGGTGAGGGAGAAATCAAATTTGGGAACTTGGACAAATGCCTAAACTAAATTTATATATTCATGACTGTGTCATATACATGATCCCCACCCAAGTAGTCCCTAATTTAAGGGATACATATGGTCTGTGAAAACAAAATAATAAACCCTTAATTACTGGACAGCAGCCACAGTGATTGAGAGGTGGGGGGGGTCTATTCCCCGTTGATCATTGAGCAATTAAGAAGCCCCCAGTGGTGTGATGGGTTAAACCCTTGCACTGGCAGGACAGCTGACCAACAGGTCAGCAGTTCAAATCTGAGGAGAGCAGGTTGAGCTCCTTTTGTCAGCTCCAGCTCCCCATGCAGGGACAAGAAAGAAGCCTCCCACAAGGATGGTTAAACATCAAACATCCGAGTGTCCTCTGGGCAATGTCCTTGCCGATGGCCAATTCTCTCACACCAGAAGCAACTTGCAGTTTCTCAATTCACTCCTGAAATGAAATAAAAATTGAGCAATTGATT
Source organism: Anolis apletophallus (assembly GCA_030556195.1). Classification (NCBI taxonomy): domain Eukaryota; kingdom Metazoa; phylum Chordata; class Lepidosauria; order Squamata; family Anolidae; genus Anolis; species Anolis apletophallus. Next base: position 72,695,348 of record JARBWK010000012.1, on the reverse strand, counting down.
GCTTGACTGATTCAACATTCACATTGTGTGATCAATCTCCAATACAAGGGGGAATTACAACACAGATCCTTCTTCTACTTGTTTCAACAGAGATCACTCAAAGCAGGGTGGAAATGTCAGTTACCAGCTTCCTGATTGATAGGGGAACAGAGATTGGTTAATTGTAGTGGCCGCTGCCTGGTGAGTGGAGATTAAGGAGGTTGGGATTAGAATCACTTTAGCGGGACTATCTAAGATGCCAAAGATCTTTTTGGAATTATCTTTAGGATCTTGGAAAGCTCCTTTAAAGTTCAGGCCAAAATCCAGAATATATTCACAACTGTAATGTTATGATCCACTCTCAACTGTTATGATAGATTCATAACTCCACCTGCTGTCACTTTCCCTACCTCCCTGCAATGAAAATGGTGATGTCTAAATGGTAAATGGCAAACAAAAGAAGTAGTGCTGAATTTAATCAAGGTCTGATTATGGGGAACACTTTTCAACTCTTTTAATTACAGAAGGAATTTGCCTGACATGAATGTGATGAGAAAGATGCAGAATCTTTGAATTACTGCAAAAAAAAAAACAGGTTGGAAAATATGTTCATTGTCTGATGGGTAGCTGTGCTCCCCAGCTAATAATAACCATACAGTTAGAAGCAGAAAGAATCTACCTTTTCTTAATTCATTCAATTTGCCTATTTCTTTTAGTATTATCTAGTCTAAAGACTGAAAGCCAAAATCAAGGTTACAACAACATCTGTTATAGAACTCCAGTATGCTGATGACAACGTTGTCTGTGCGCATTCAGAAGATCTACAAGCCACTCGAAACACCTTCATAGAAGCATACGAGAAGTTCGGCCTGTCATTGAACATCGAGAAAACCAAAGTGCTCTTATAGCAGTCACCAGCGAATCCCTCTGCAATGACAGAAGTACAGCTTAATGGTGTAACATTAGAAAATGTTGACCATTTCCACTACCTTGGCAGCCACCTCTCCACAAAAGTCAACATTGACACTGAAATACAACACCACCTGAGCTCTGTGAGTGCAGCATTCTTCTGAATGAAGCAGAGAGAGTTTGAAGACCGGGACATCAATAGGGATATCAAGGTGATTGTCTATAAAGCTATTGTTCTGGAACAATTCCATCAGCTTTGTCTTTGAAAAATCCTGCAAATCTCCTGGGAAGACAGGCAGACAAATGTCAGTGTGCTGGAAGAAGCAAAGAACACCAGCATTGAAGCAATGGTCCTACGCCATCAATTCCACTGGACCAGCCACGTTGTCCGAATGCCCGACCACCGTCTCTCAAAGCAGTTGCTGTATTTCGAACTCAAGAACAGAAAATGGAATGTTGGAAGACAGGAAAAGAGATTTAAAGATGGGCTCAAAGCTAACCTTAAAAGCTCCAGCTGGAGGTCACAGTGCTGTAGAATTTGAAGAGGCATGAATGGAGAGTGAAAGAGAGAAATGTGCCAAGAGGAAGGCACTGCCAGACCACCTCCCACCTGGAAACCTGGAGGACAAGGTCAAGAATAGGGCTACAGTTGACTGCCAGTACAGCGAACCTGGAGGACAATCTTACTTGATCAAGTAAGTAAGTAAGTAATCTACTCTAAAGACAGGGATTCAACTTTTGCATGCAAAACATGAGCTTTACTCTCTTGAACTCTTCCACCAGCATCTATTAAGAGGAAGGGCAATGAAATTAAGAAAGTATTTTTTTCACTCTGAAATTGTTTTAGTGTATTTTAGTGTGGTCAAACCATTACATCATCCATTCTAGGTGTCTGTATGGATTCCGGGAATTGCAACGAAGCTCTACTTTCCAGACTCTACTTTTTGGTTTCAAAAATGAACGCCTAAATGCAGCTTATGTGATTTTGACTAACTGGGTGAACACTAAAAAAAGAAGATAAAATCCTAAATAGGATAATGAAACAACAGCTATCTGATGTGAAATAATGTCTAAATCCTTGAACTTGAGGATGGGGAGTTTCAAACATTTTTCTTGCACTATCAGAACTTTTACCATTCAGAATTTTGTGGGGGAGGATTAATTGTTTCAGTGAACAGAACAAATGTATTTATTAAAGAAGAGATGTATTTGAGTAGAAAAGTATTCTTTTTAATAGCTACTACATACCCTGGTGATTGCAGCTTTCCTATTTGTACCTGGGATAGCATTGTGGGAGGATGCTGGTCATGTCTCTGTCTAGCAGAATTAATCTGCAGTAATAAATATGTTTTCTTAGCATGTCTGTAAAGACTCATTCCTATGACAGTTCATTTGTTCTTTCTTCATTTCCTTACAAAGCCAGAAATTCTGTTGTACATGTTGGAAAAGATTTAGGAGTACGGAATAGCTGTTTACTCTGTATCTTCTCACTTTTGACCTCATCATCATGGCAAATCCAGTGGTGCCCAATGGTGGGCTTTAGGAACCCATCACCACATGCCCCACATCGCCTGACCGCCTCCTTACCTCATCCCATGGGGGGGGGGGGAGTGTCCGCTACTCGACTTTCCCCCATAGATCAAATACAACATGGAAAGCAGGCTCCATTGTAAAACTATAGAGTAACTGGTGCATGCTGCCGAAAATTACCTTGTGTGATGAGGTCGTAAATCTTGGTGCAAGAAGGAAAGGGCCAGTTCAGAAGTACAGCATCTAGATTGGGAGAGGACAACCTCAACAAGACTAAGGGCCATTTTCAGCTTTCTCTGGATCTTGGAATACTTTTTAAAAAGTATTTTTAATAGCTCGGAGATGAGGGAATTGAAATTTTAGAAAATATATTTTATAATCCCTTGTTCTTCTTTATGACCACAATGTGTGAAGGGGGTATATAAACATGGTGAGATTCTTATTCTGGCATTTCCTCAATGTGAAGGAAATCCTCAAATGACAAATATGGATCAAGGAATATCCCCAGTTACAATGCCCATATATAGAAGACTGCTAGCCTATTCAGAATGCATTGGCTTCTTTACAATACTGGACATTATTTATACAATTACTTACTGTGTAAAGGATTATTTCTCTATCCCCGGCGTCTTTATGTCTTGGGAAGACTATATCTAAAAACACCTCTAAAATGCACTGAAGATCCATCCAGGGGTGCTCACACTTTTTCAGTATGCGAGCTACTCTTAAAGCAACCAAGTCCAAAAGATCTACCTGCCCCTGCCGCCGCGCGCTCCCGCCACCGTGTGCTCTTGCCATTGTGCATGCTCCTGCTGCTGTTTTCCACCCGCGCAGTGCTTCTTCTGCCTGCGAGGCATTGCAGGAAGGAGAAAGCACGAGGCGGGGCATCCAGAGGCAGCGCTCCGCCCTGCCTGTCTCGCCGGCAACTGAGGCTGCACAGCTGCTTCTGGACGAGAGAGAAGCAGGGCGCTCCCTCCAGAGGCCCCGCCTCATGCTTCCTTCTTCCTGTAATGCCCCGCAGGTGAAAGAAGCACCGCGAGAGTGGAAGCCAGCAGCAGGAGCGCGCGTGCGGGCAGGGTGTGCGCGTGCATGGCAGGAGTGCCCCATCTGGCTGGTGAGGCCCGAAGATCACCTGGAAGAGGGCCGAAGATCTACTAGTAGCTTCCGAGCTATCTAATGAGCACCCCTGCATCAGGAAATATATTCTCATCACTTCACCAGGAGTTCATTTTTCCATTATGCATTGCCAGTTGCAACAGCAGAGAAACAGCACAAAGATGGATAATGACTTAAAATAGACAGTGCAGAAATTTGGATGGAGTCATTTCTTCTATCAGACTTGCTGCCCTATATTGTGATATGACTTTTTTGTCATCTAAGGATGGTATTAATCTGAGCAATCCTAGTTTAAGGTTATTTATTCCGAGCTTTTATATCCCATCCTAGCTCAACCTCCGCAGAGGGACTCAGGACAGCTAACAAATTGGCACCCCATGGTGCAAGGTTTTGGTCGTATTTAACTTGACAAATTCTAGTTTTTACACTTACAAAGAATGAAATACTCTCCCACAATGTTTTTAGTTCAGGACACCATTTAAGAAGTTACCATATTGTATCAATGATAAACATGCACATGTCAGCTTAAAATATCATTTTCTTCAACAATTGTAAGGAATTCTATGGAATCATGGAAGCTAAAGTTTTACAAGATCTTTAGCTTTCGCTGTCAAATAGTGCTGGTGTCCCATCAAAGTACAACTCGTAGGATTTCATAGTATTGAGTAGTGGCAGTTAAAATGGTTTCAAACTGCATTAATTCTACCCCTAGTGGTGCTAAACTGCAGATATTCATTGCATGAGTGGAAATGTCTGGCTGGTTCTGCATCTCACAGCAGGAATCTTATATGAGTTACTTAGTTAAGTATACTCAGTTAGCTATACTTATCTACATAAGTAGCTTATCACAAATTACAGCTTTTATAGAGTTGGGAGAGACCACATGGACCATCTCGTCCAACCCCTGCCATTCAGGAAAAACCAAATCCAAATAACCCTAACAGATGGCTATATTCTTGTCAGCCAGCTTGTTTGTATACCATTAAGAAGAATTATTAAAGAAGTGCTGTACACCCCATAGGCTATGGTTGACTAGGAGCCCCTGGTGGCGCAGTGGGTTAAAACCTTGTGCTGGCAGGACTGAAGATCGACAGGTCAGAGGTTCGAATTTGGGAAGAGTGCAGATGAGCTCCCTCTGTCAACTCCAGCTCTCTATGAGGTAACATGAGAAAAGCCTCCCACAAGGATGACAAAACATAAAGAAAAACATCTGGGCATCCCTTGGGCAACATCCTTGCAGATGGCCCATTCTCTCACATCAGAAGTGACTTGCAGTTTCTCAAGTCACTCCTGACATGAAAAACAAACAAACAAACAAACAAACAAACAACAAAACAGACTATGGTCAAGAACCATCAGTGTCAAGATCATATTCCCCTTCCAGTGAGAGTACAGCGTGAATTGACAGGGCAGGTGGTGCTTAATCATATTCCCTGATCCAAATGCAATTGGGTGCATTTGGATCCCGCCCCAACACCTGCTTTTTAGAGGGGATCTGTATAAGTCTCGCAGCAGAATCCAGAGTCCTCCCTGTTTTCCCTACCTTCTTATCCTGTCTATTATGTTTTGTGGCTGTAATGTCTCATCTTGGGGGGTGTCTTAAAAGACAGTTTGTAATTTGAAAATATATAAATATAATATTAAAATAAGCACCTTTCAACAAAGACAAAGCAATGCTTCTTAATAATCTGTGGGCATGTGTGTGTAAATACTGTTTTGAATTGTAGAAATAAAAAATGTATACACCTTTAAATATACTTTTATTGGAAATGTGGCTAATCCCCTGAAGGCAGTCCTACCATTCCAGGTTAGTGCTCATATGCTAGAATAGAAGGAAGGGAAATATGACAAGACTCTGGTTCCTATCTAATCCTTTCCATAAAACGACACTGACATCAGTTTCTAAGCTGACGTCCAATGCTGTTTATCAGACAATATGCCTGTTGTCCGCTTTCCTTTGGAAGAAAATGTTCCTAGTATATTTTGCGTTCCTACATGTAAAGAGTCAGTTCAGTATTGTTTTCCTTTAGCCATTTAAATTGTTGTTTTATTTTTAAAAGTATTTTGCTTCCTCAGCATAGAAAAAAACTTTAATACCACTATATAAGAAGAGCTCTGTTGAAGGTGTGGAACTCATATAAAGGAAGACTATGTGAAAAACTCCCTTTGATCTCCCCCCAAGAAGCCTTTTATAGGAGACAGCAAGATAATAAAACATGGCTACCCTATAGCATGCTGTTAAAGCAATCCCCAACAGGGCTGATCTTAAAAGATATGAGCACATTGAAAGAGTTGGACAATTCAATGAATTGGCTCCAATACTTTCAAATAAATGAGATCTTTAAAAAAGATAAACTACAGGGCTTTGGAGAAACCAATACAACCTGGGATAAGTTAGTAAAAAAAAAAGAATAAGAGGATATCCTCTCTATACAACACACTCTTAGAATGGCAGACAGAAGAGGAGAGAGTCAAATCATGTATGATCAAATGGGCCCAGGACATAGGTCGCTCTATCCCACTGAATCGCTGGGATAGAGTGTGGAATAAACACCTAAAATTGACATACGCCTATGACCTAAGGGAGAATATAATGAAAATGGCTCATAGGTGGTACCTAACACCCACGAAAATGGCTAAGTTCAATAAGAACGTAAGCAACATCTGTTGGAAATGTAAAAAGGAATTGGGAGCCTATACCACATGTGGTGGAACTGCCATAAAGCAAGAGTGTTTTGGAAGGTGATCTATAGGGAGATGAGAAAGATGTTAGAGATCGATTTTGAGTTTAAACCCGAATACATGCTTTTGGGCTTGATTGATTTTGATTTAGAGGATAATAAAGAAAAATTGTTTATATATTGTACAATAGCCGCGAGGATGACCTATGCAAAGAGGTGGAAGGCTGAAGACACTCCCGAGCTATGGGAATGGAAATCGAAAATCTTGGACATAGCAAACATGGACTCATTAACAGCTGCACTAGCGGAAGATATTCATAGAGATAAGACAGACTGGTCCCTCATCACTTCTTACTTCAATAACTCTAAGATTAATTTATTGGTTGAACTTTAGAATATTGATACAAAAGTATTGCCCCACCAGGACTAGGTGGAGGAAGTTCGAAGACTTGATTTTTTTTTCCTTTGAGTAATTATAAAATCAATATTTACTTTCAGCCGTTTGGCGACTCCCAACACGGGAGCTAACTTTAGGGATTTGAGTGAGTCGGAAGCACTCTGTGTATGTTTTGTTCTGTCCTGTCTTGTTAGTCCCGGGATGGGGGGGAAGTGGGAGGGGGGAAGGGGGCGGGGGGGGAGGTTACTTGTTGTATTTGGCGCAGCCTTGTATGGCTGTTTTTGTGTGTCTTTTTTTGTCAACTTCATTTTATACTTTAATAAAAATTATTTTAAAAAAAAAAAGAGTCAGTTCAGTATTGTTTTCCTTTAGCCATTTAAATTGTTGTTTTATTTTTAAAAGTATTTTGCTTCCTCAGCCTGGTAATATATTTCCTCTTGGTTTAGATACAGGAATACGACACTACATTCTCAGTCAAATCCAGATGATGGATGAGCTCTTCTACCAAGGAGAGAGGGAAGGACACCATGTGGGCTCCAGATTTTGATGAACTACATGTCCCATCATCCCTTGACATTGAGTATGATGATAAGGGCTAATAGAAGTTACAGTTTGTCTGAAGGAGTATTAGTTGGCCACCTGATTTGGGATGGCATTAGTTAATGAGACTGAGCTGGGAACAGAGTGGCCACTTTCACATCACCAAAAAAGAAGGACACACACCACTAGAAAAGGATGCCCTTTCTGATCGAAGATTGTCTTCTAAAAAAGAGAACACACAGCCAGCTGAATGTCTTCATTTTAAATACTGTGCTTGAGTATATCTGCCAAATCTCTCTCTCTGTCCACCCCCCCCCCACCCCCCACCCCTATTTCTTCAACTGCAATGTAGGAGTTATATTGATCAGTCTTACAGTCGGGTGGCAATTAATTAGATTAAGTGTACGGAATGATTTTATCACATGGAAAATGTTTTATAATTAGAGTAGCAAGCTCTCTTCAGTCCATTTGGAAATAAGCTCAATCTTTATGAGTTTTCTTGGTGACCTTTTGGAAGAAAGCTGCTTTGCTTTTTTATAAGTTCTCCAAAGTTTCTTTATGATGCTTCATGCTATATCAGAACTGTTCTTACCATGAGGATGAAAAGGCCATCCAGACTCAGTTTCATGTAATTTTAAAACTGGAAATAATCCAAGAAAAAGATAGTTTGCTTATGTTGGGCCTGTGGCTAAAGCAGTTCAGGGAATTTAGTTTTTCTGAGAGTCCAGTGGGCGGGAATTGAGACACCTGGCTTGCTGATTCTAGCCGCAGCTGTTACTTTCCCAGGGAAAAGAGAGGGAAATTTTAGAATGCGGAGAGCTTGTTATTAGCCCTGCAAAGGTTTAAAATTCAGTTCCTGGTAAACTTTTGATTCAACTGCAAGCAGTTCCATGAACTTCTGACTTCATGGTTTTTTGGTCATTCATTACAGAACTTTGAGCTTGCTTTTTTGGGACTAACCTAGTTTTAAGATTTGTTGCTTCTTAGTGGTTTTATATTCAGAGACCTTACACTTAATTAGCCTGAAGTTTTGGAAACATTTCCTGGGATTTTCTCCAATGCTTTTTGCCTTTGCCTATTTCATGTTTACTGTTATTTTTGGACATTGTTTACTTCAATAAACAGACTGTTATTTCCAGCCGTGGTTGTGCGAAATATTTAAAGGGCCCTGGTTTCCGGCCGGTGTGCGACAGCCTACTACAATATCTACTTTCAGAGAAGTCAACAGTAATCACACCATATTATCATCTACATGTGTAGTTGGACAGGGACTTCTGGATGGAATGGCATTCAGTAGCCACCTCCTCTGCATGGTGCACTAAAGGGGATACATTTTGTGTAACAATCAGCAACCAAAGAAATTTCGGACCAGCAAAAAAAAAAGAGGACACTGGGGATCAACTACAAGTTTCAAACTCCCCTCATGGCGATCAGATTGCCACTTTAGTGATGAGTGATCGTGACTGAAGGGAAGACTCCAACATGTTCTGCCATATGAGTAGTTCACCTGAATGGGAAGAAAGAATGAGATTTATTCATTTATTTACAGTATTTACTGCATTTATTTCCCTCCCTTCTCACCCCAAAAGGGACTCAGGGCAGTTCACAACAAATAGAATAACAAATAGACTAGCATTATAATCTAAGTGTGATGCAACTAGTGTGTGTATCACCAAAGCCAAGTCTTCATTTTTCAGAAAACGGCATAGTTAAGGCACCAACTTCAGAAGAGCAAAAATGTTCCTAGCCACAGTCATGACCTTAGCATTCAAGATCAGGCCCAAATACTGAAGAAGCCACAAACGATGAGCATTTTGAGGAGGATTAATTCTCGCCAAACAAAGTTACAAGATCTATCCATGAATCCATTTTATTAGCAAAAGAGATTTTGTGTCTTGATTTAGTGTTAATTTCTCAACCAGTCCATTAACTATTTTCAGGTGACCAGGAACTCAACAGACTCTGCCATGATCCAATAGATCTATTAGATGTGACGTAAATACGAAATTTTACTTTTTCCCCATTTCATTTTATATGTCACAATGCCGAGCTCCTGGTGGCACAATGTGCCGGCAGGACTGAAGACTGACAGGTCAGAGGTTTGAATCCGGGAGAGCATGGATGAGCTCCCTCTGTCAGCTCCAGCTCCCCATGCGGGCACAAGAGAGAAACCTCCCACAACGATAGTTAAACAGCAAAACATCCGAGCGTCCCCTGGGCAATTTCCTTGCAGACAGCCAATTCTCTCACATCAGAAACGACTTGCAGTTTCTCAAGTTATTCCTGACATGAAAAAAGTATGACTTGAAATGAACTCTGGGAAGCTAGAAGGCTTGCATTTGTTTTCAACATTTTGTTTCTAAATTTGTTTAAATAAATGATGCTGTGTTCAGCATTCCCCTCTTTTTATTATTTGACTGAAATATAGGTTCCTTAAGAAATAGCAGGACCTCGTTTTTTATTTCTTTGTAGATGTGTTTTATCACAAGACTGCTGGATCAGCAATTCCTGTCTCGTAACTGATTGCAGAGTGTCTATAACTAAGGATACCGTAGTTTTGAAATCACAAAATCTTTATAAATGTATTCAGGAGCCTGTAGGAAAGTAAATTGTGTGACACTCAGTGCAAAACAGTTCTGCCTTTGTATCAAAATGTAACAGAGTAATTTCACACTGGAAATGTGGTTTGCATTTCATTTTCTCCTCGCTTCTAGTTTGAGATGTTTTATCTGCAGCTCCAGTTATGGCATATTGAACCAGGTAATTATTCTCATTTTTTTCTGGCCCAGACATTGCATTTTTACCATTACTATAAACTCACTGCAATGTCAAACTGAAGAAAGCACAAGTCAGCTTCACAGCTACCTAATGAAGTTGTTCAGGTCTTTCCTCCAATTGAAGATGCCTCAAAGATATTTCGATCCAACAATGTGGCATTCTGCACACGCCAAACATAGAGCTCCTTGTCATTATGTCACAGCTCGGTCATGCTGGACTGGCCCAAACACTTTCCTGCTGTTATCAGAGCAGTAAATAGTGTTCCATCTCACATATTCCCACCTATGGAGATAAATGATTTTAGTGAATAAAACATAAAATATTATAATTGCCTTTTCCTCTTCTGGATAGCAAAACATAACAACAACAAATTGCTTCCCTTTCATGGTATTAAATGTGCTGCCTGTCTCTCTTTCTGATCAATTGTAGTGCTGGCTTTCTACAGCTTGGCATAAGTATCGTGTTTCCCCGAAAGTAAGACAGCGTCTTACTTTCTTTTCCCCCCCAAAAGTCCCCCTACGTCTTACTTTCGGGGTACGTCTTATATAACCCAAGACGTACCCCGTCGCCACACCCACGCCGCCGCCGCCGCCACGCCGCCGCAACCGGAGGTGTGCCGCGGCACACCTGCGGCACACCTCCGCGGCACACCTCTTCGCCAGGGCTCCAGGCAAGGGAGGGGGAAAGGAGCCAGGGGCGGGAGGAAGCGGCGACGCGTCACTGTGATGCTGCGATCCTCACCGCCCCTGGCTCCTTTCCCCTCCCTTGCTTGAGGAAAGAAGGGAGAGGGAAAGGAGCCAGGGCGTGGTGAGGATCGCAGCGTCCACAGTGACGCGTCGCCGCTTGTCCGCCCATGGCTCTCTTCTCCCACCCTTGGAAGGGAGGAGGAAGAGAGCCAGGGGCGGGGAGAAGGGACGACGCGTCACTGACGCTGACGTCATCGTTCGTCCGCCCATGGCTCTCTTCTCCCACCCTTGGAAGGGAGGAGGAAGAGAGCCAGGGGCGGGAGAAGGGACGACGCGTCACTGACGCGTCATCGCTGTCCGCCCATGGCTCTCTTCTCCCACCCTTGGAAGGGAGGAGGAAGAGAGCCAGGGGCGGGAGAAGGACGACGCGCGTCACTGGCGCGTCATCGCCGTCCCGCCCATGGCTCTCTTCTCCCACCCTTGGAAGGGAGGAGGAAGAGAGCCAGGGGCGGGAGAAGGACGACGCGTCACTGACGCGCGTCATCGCTGTCCCGCCCATGGCTCTCTTCTCCCACCCTGGAAGGGAGGAGGAAGAGAGCCAGGGGGGGAGAAGGACGACGCGTCACTGACGCGTCATCGCCGTCCCGCCCATGGCTCTCTTCTCCCACCCTTGGAAGGGAGGAGGAAGAGAGCCAGGGGCGGGAGAAGGGACGACGCGTCACTGACGCGTCATCGCTTCGTCCCGCCCATGGCTCTCTTCTCCCACCCTTGGAAGGGAGGAGGAAGAGAGCCAGGGGCGGGGAGAAGGGACGACGCGTCACTGACGCGTCATCGCTTCGTCCCGCCCCTGGCTCTCTTCTCCCACCCTTGGAAGGGAGGAGGAAGAGAGCCTTGGGCGGGACGAGCGATGACGCGTCAGTGACGCGTCGTCCCTTCTCCCGCCCTGGCTCTCTTCCTCCTCCCTTCCAAGGGTGGGAGGAGAGATCCAGGGGCGGGCAGCGGCGACGCGTCACTGTGACGCTGCGATCCTCACCACGCCCCTGGCTCCTTTCCCTCTCCCTTCTTTCCTCAAGCAAGGGAGGGGAAAGGAGCAGGGGGTGGTGAGGATCGCAGCGTCACAGTGACGCGTCGCCGCTCCTCCCGCCCCTGGCTCCTTTCCCCTCCCTTGCCTGGAGCCCTGGCGAAGAGGTGTGCCGCGGAGGTGTGCCGCAGGTGTGCCGCGGCACACCTCCGGTTGCGGCGGCGGCGGCGGGACGAGGTACGTCTTATATACGGGGTATGGCTTATATAAGCCGACCCCAGACACCCGATATGTCTTACAATCGGGGTGTCTTACTTTCGGGAAACACGGTACCAGTAGCTGCGGGTAGTTTCATACCCTTGGGAAAAAACTACACCATTACATGTTTTATATATGTTAAATATCCTTTATATGAGATGCTTGGGACCTGAAGTGTTTTGGATTTTAGAATTTGGGGATTTTTGACTATTTATATATTTATTTGCGGTATCTATATATTGCTATTCTCAACCCTGAAGGGGATTCAGGGCAGTTCACAGTGTTGGTAACAATTCAATGCCATCGATAAAAAACAGTATAAAACATCAAAGTTGAACCTTCCCTAATGAAACTTAAACATTATTAAACACATCACATAAAATAACATCACATATCACAGAAAGACATAGTCGTTGACTGTAAACAGTCCCGAGTCATTGCACTTTCAACTTTCACTTCATAATAATAATTATTTTATTTTTGTACCCCACCTCCATCTCTCCGAAGGGACTCGGGACAGTTTACATGGGGGCAAACCCGAGATTCAACTTAGTTAAAATATAAGAACAAAATTCATAAAAACATTTCAACAATATAAAAACAAACCACACATAATGCAATGCATAGCTAACATCTAACGACCTTCAATTGTGCATAGCTCAGATGGGCGGCTGGTGCAAATCGGTTGCAAAGGATAGGGCTGATGGATAAAGTGCTAAGGACAGGTGACAAGGTTAGAACTGGGGGGTAATGTAAAGAGAGCACTATGTCTTTCACAGGGAACAGTGGTAACGTGCAAAATGTGATTATGAATCAAAATTAGGGGCCCGAATTATTTGGGGAACTATCTAGTCGAAGGCACAGTGGAACATACACATTTTTAGTTCTTTTCAGAATGCTCTTTTAAAGGTCCTATAGGTTCTTTAGTTACTTTAAATTTTATTTATTTATGTATTTACATCATTTATATTTCGCCCTTCTCACCCTGCAGGGGACTCAGGGCGGATTACAATGTACATATACAGGCAAACACTCAATGCCATAGACACACAACATATATAGATAGACAGGCTATTTAACATTGCAGATTCTGGCCACCAGGGGGAGCTGTTGCATTCCTTCATTCTTTTCATACTTCCTGGAGATTTTATGGCCTCATAAATCAGTTAAATTAGCCTCCCCACAAAGTGGTACCTAAATTTTCTACTTGACAGATGCAACTGTCTTTCAGGTTGCAAAAGTCGACAACAAGCTACACAATTTGGTTAAGAGCTCACCCCGACCTGGGCAGGCTTCGAACTCATGACCTTCCGGTCAGTAGTGATCTTAATGCAGCTGACTCTGCAAAGTTTCTTCATCGTCTTACAATATATTCCGTACCCATTTTGTCACATGCTATCTTGACATTATGTCCTCTCCATAAGCTGAAACAATTTCACTATGAATTGCAGGGACGTTCATGCCCTTAACATTTAGGTAGTGTATTGCAGTGCAAACTTTGCACTTGGAGGGAAACGGAGTTAGGATGCTAATCTCTAACCTTCACCGCAATGCCAGTCAATGAGCTGCTGACGACTGGCACTGCTCGTTGGTTTCTGCTGGCTTCCTGCTACACAGCAGTGATACCAACTTCCCCTGAGAAAATTGTAACTTTACTTTCCAGATAACCCTCGTAAGTATTAAATTCCAAGTATTCAAAGTCTATTACTCAGAGCTTTGAAGTCAAGCTCAAAACACTGAAATTATTAGTGGGATATGTGATAAGTGACGTGTACAATCAGAAAATTATTATATAAACATGATCTGGCTTGCAGCATTTTAGTGTCTACCTCATTCCAAATCTGATTGTATAAGTCAAGTTGATGATTATGATGGGAATCAGATCCAAATGACTCTACTGTTCTGACCTTTTGACTCCTCAGCAGTGCTGTGTTGACCTATTTAGGGCTTGAGTGACTCTGTGGAAAAAGTGTATTGAGACAATTTGACTCTTGAAAGTACTAACATTCCCTACCTCTTATCACCATTATGTGACTCATTTATCACACAGTTGCAATTACTGGTCTATTCTGCAGCTGTGTATTTAAAGATGAAAAGTCAAAGTACATTTACAGCTTGAGTCAAGGGTACCTATTACATTTTTGCCCATTTTTATGATTTATCACATTTCTTCAGGCCAGCCAGTTGTGCTGGGGAATGTCTGTCCAATTATAGTTTTACTGTCCGATGCCATAAATTTGAACTACAATGATTTTGTTCAAATGTCACAGAAAAGCTAGGATAATTCTGCATCAGTAAGATTCAATATCTGAACTATAACCTGATGTGATGGTACATTTACAAAATCTGATTAGAACAGTGATGTGAGGTTTTGACTTTCAATTCCTATTATCCTGGGCAGTTTCAAATTTATATTTGCATTCCCAGTCGTTTCCCCTTGTTTCACTGGCAGATCTTGTGGACTTGAATTAAGGATGTCATTTCATTGAATATACTGTTTTATTTTGTTCTAAAAGGTCTATGTTAAAAGCAAAGAGACATCTATGCTAACATAGAGGAATTAAAGGGGGGGGGGCTCTAGAAAACATACCTGTCCTTTATATTCACCTTTTGATTTCCTTGAACTATGTCCTAAATACGCTTGCATCCTGCCTACACACAGAGATCACTTCTGCCCTTCTTTCAAAAGTTAGTTTTATGGCCCTGTCTTAAAAAAACAGTACAAGGCTACAGCCTCTTGAGTCCCTATGGGGAGAAAAGCAGGGTGAAAACAAATAAAGATGATGACAATTATCATTATTTGGCTTTTCTGACCTTACCAAAGAATCCTGCGTATTTCTTTTCTATTTCCTTCCATATATTTATATTCCAATGACTATGCTGCACACACCTTAATATCTCTCTTGGCATGACTTCACAAATGAATATTCTTAGGAAGGACTCATCCCACATTTTTTCAAGTGTGTTGATGACTAAAAGGGCCAATCTGAGATAGGCAAGTTTGGTTGCAGAAAGCACATGTCGTGATGTCGTTTCCAAGTTGCGGTTCTTTCTGCGTTGTCATTTCTCTTCGAGACCCGTTCGGCGTGTCTTCTCGAAAGAGGCCGCAGCCTTGTGGATAGTGCATCTCCATGCCTCCCAATGTGAGGCCAGGGTGGACCATTTTTGGTGATCAATCTGGCCGAGCCTGAGATGTTGTTTCAGGGAGTCCTAATATCTCTTTTTGGGGACACCTCTCTTGCACTGACCTGTGGTGAGTTCACCATAGAGTAGTTGTCCTCCATCTTACAGACGTGCCCTGCCCAGTGCAGCTGTGTTTTCAATAGCATGGTCACAATGCTTGTGATCCCTGCTTGCTCAAGGACAGCAACATTCGTCACATAGTCGGTCCAGTGTATATTCAGGATTGTGCGAAGACAGCGCTGATGAAAGCGTTTGAGGAGTCGTAGGTGTTGGCGATAGGTGACCCATGTTTCAGACCCATAAAGAAGAATAGATGGTACACAGTGATTTTTTTGCTTTGCCTCAGGTGCTTGTTGCTCCAGACTCTTTTGTGAAGTCTTCCAAATGCACTATATGCCTTTGCTAATCTGTGATCTATCTCTTTATCAATCTTGGTATCTGAAGAGATGATGCTTCCCAGGTAGGTGAACTGCTGAACTGACTTAAGCACAAATTTGCCTATGCTGATGTGGAGACGATGGTGTTCTTCCTGTGGTGCGGGCTGGTAGAGAACTTCCGTTTTCTTCAGGCTATACCTAAGGCTCATGCCAGATTGTCTCTCTCAGGGATTGACCAATGAAGGTGCAAATGTGTCTCCTTATACTTCTTTATCCAACATACATGTTTCAGAGCAGTGAAGGACCACATTATTCAACCTTCCTGATGTTTTAGGAGAAATCTTGTTGCCCATCACCTCTACTATCCTCTATTCCTGCTGATATCTGCACTACAGTTTCTCATCCTTTATGAAAGCAAATCAGAGATTGTGTGGATAACAAAAAAAATAACATAGCTCTAACACAGGGGTGCTCAGGAAGTCGATAGTAATCGACTAGTCGATCCCAAGTCCATTTGAGGTAGCTTAGCTGGATGGGGCGCGCCAAGACCCCACATGCCACCGCCGCCTTCCACCTGCGCGGGGCTTCTTTTACCAAAATGAGGCTTTTGTGGGCGGGCCCTGGTGCTTGTCTCTTGCCACGCACGGTATGGCGACGTGACCGCCCATTGGTTACTGCTGGGAGAGGGCAGGAGCAAGGCGAAGGCGCGCGCAGGGATAGGATGCGAGGCTGCGGGAGGGAGGGAGTGTGTGTGTGAGAGAGAGAAGGCCTCACCGATGGTCCCTGCGGCGGGGCTGCAGCTGATGAGCACGCCTTTGACTCTGGTGAGTGAAGCCTGGATGGGGCCCTGCCTCGCGCCCCGCCCTGTCTCTCACTCGCCTCAGCCCTCGGCATGTATGGTATATTCAGCTCTGGAAAGTTGTGTAGTGGCCATTTCAATAGTGTGGCATTGCTAAAAGAGGTGTTCCATTCTTTAGAATCTGCTGATGTCCCATTCTGGGAAGCAAAGTGGACCCTTCCTAGTTGTGATGTTTGTTCCAGCTTGGTGACAACTAATGAGACTTTCCAGAACAATGACAGGGTGATAGTGGTGATGGATTCATTGCTCCTCATTCTCTACCACCTGAGGGTGGTTCCTGGTTCTTCCTAATGTTTGACTTTGATTCAGGGAAGGAAGATATGGAGTGGGTGGATTGTAGTGATGTTGCTACTACTGTTGCCAAGACATTCACAGTCCCAGGAAATTCTGTGATCAGTTTACTATTTGAAAGTAAACAAAAACAACAACAACAACAAGGCAAAGTAGAGGTTGGGAGGTGATAGCAAAGTGCTAGAAGATGCTGTAAATTAATGCTGTGTGCTAAGCTCTCAGGGCTCTTCCACATCCATATAACCCAGAATATCAAGGCAGATTATCCACCTTACTCCCACATCTACAGTAAGGTGATGCAGAAAATGGAAGAAATAATAGGAAATAAATTATCTTTGAATAAAATAGAATTTTTCACACAGAAATTAGATAAAAAAGAAAATATCACAGCCTGGAGAGAAATTATAAAATATATGGTAGCAGCTGCCCAAGCAACTGTGGCTTTGGGCTGGAAGGACCATGAGAAGTGGAAGGTTGAAAAATGGTATGAGTATATTGCAGAATATATGCTTCAGGATTATATTCATGAAAGAAGAATCAAATTTACAGCAGGCCGATTTAAGAAGACCTGGATTCAGAAATGGGAAAGACTGATAGAAAGGTAGAAGGAAAAGAGAGATATAAAGTGCTGAACCATTCTCTTTTACGATTGCTCAATTAAATTAATAGTTGAAATAAGACGATTACTGTTACCTGAGGGACGGGGTGGGGAGAGGAGGAGAGGGGGCGGGAATAAACTTTTTTGACACAAGGGCAAGGTAAGGGGGGTAGTATAAGATTACTAAGAAGTAACATGTGATATGTATATATAATGTAACAGAATATTCAATAATGAAGTTTGATTGTGATGTTACTGTACTGGTGTCAATAAAAAAACTAAATATAAAAAAGGCAGATAATCCACAATATCCACTCTGAACTGAGTTATCTGAGTCCATATTGCCATATAATCCAGTTCACAGCAGATAATGTGGGATTTTTTTTACAGCTGCATGGAAGGGACCTCAGTTCTATCCCCCTCTAAAGTACCTGGCAGCCTCATTCCTAATGTTGAAAAACATTCAGCTACTAATCCGGTTATCTTTGCCACACAAAATAGGACCACTATCATGTTCTTTACCCCACACAGCAAAATATGTGAGGAATATAATATGCAAAAAAAAATCTGGGTGATTTCAAAGAAGTACATAATATCAGGACTAGCTTTCATTTCTTTACCTGGGGACAGAGATAGGTTTCAAGCTTAATTTATATTCAGGCAGTTCTACCAAACTGATAAATATAAGTAAATGCAGAGCACTCAGATTTATTGGAAAGTGAAAATATAAGCTCAGCGTAGATGAGCCCTTTAGAAAATCAAATTCCATCTCTGCTGATATATAAATAGGACAGTGGTGTGTTTCTATAAATTCTCTTATTTGAGTTATCAGCATAAAAGATAGCATCATCTTCTAACAAATAATTGGGTGAGAATATGTAACATAAGTTATTGCTCTCTGTCAAATTATATCTCAGAATGGTTTTGCAAGGGATCCTCATGTCTGAAGAAAAATGCTAAGGAGCATTTATAAATTATACTTTGAGGTATTTTGCTTGCCTTTCAAAAAGCAGTTAAAACATAAAAATCCGCCAACTTCCTTGTCTCATAATAAATGTGCTATACCTGGCATTAATGCAAACATTTTATTTTTCTATGTACTACAGACAGTCTCTGAGTCATAAACATCCAACTAACAAAAAACTCATAGGTAAGAAAGGGTGTGAGGCAACAGGAAGTGAGAGAAATCTTCCCTAAGAAGAGAAAGTCACTCCTGAAAGTGTTATCATGGAGGAAAGGTGTCTCCTTGTTTCCACCACAAGCCACATTTTTCAAAATCCATTTAACACAGAGACAGAAAGTGAGGTGAAATCTTCTGAACTGAGGCACAGACAGCAAAGCAAACACCACGGGGGGTTTGACCTTTCCCTGTGCTATCCAAAACTTAGATAGATAGATGTGTGTGTATCGTTAGAGTTTCACTTAAAATGTACTAGTTCCAACTTACAAACAAAGTCAGCTTAAGAACAAACCTACAGATCCTATCTTGTTCATAACTTGGGGACAGCCTGTATGTCACTACTGAGGTGTCAGCATCCATACATAGTCTACAAGCACAGTTTATTATACCTGAATGTCATTTTTTTTTCTTTCAGGAGGGAGGATCTCTAGCAATCTATAGCACCATATGTTGTACATTTCAGGAACATAACATATGTCAATACCACCACACCAATTTCCTTTCATATAGAAATCTAGCAGGTCAAAAAAAGGATTAGCTAGAAAAAATAGTTCTTGTAGGACCTCATCACATGTAAGACCCCTCCTCCCTCTCGTTTCTATACACTTCTAAATAACAGTTCATAGATGAAGCAACATATGACAAAAGGGAACTTCCGCCTCTCACCCATGCTGCTTTGTCTTTCAGCTGTCTCTGAAGTGTCAGAAAACAGGGAGAACTGGAGCCAGCTAAAAAGCATTTCATGAGCTCCCAATGCATGTAGAAATGGTAGAAAGCAGAGGGAAACACATAGAATGGGATTTGTTAAATTTGCCTATGTTAAATTGCTTCAGTGACATTGAGTCATGGGCATTCCTATGGGCAGACATTTCTCATCCAAAATCCTGCCACTGGGTCAGTAACGTGGCTGTTCCAATGTGCCTTCCCTGAATAGAGCAAATAATGCCCATGCTGTGACAAATTGCTTGCAAAATGTACTCATAAGCACTTTAATTACCTGTTGGGTTCTCTGCCCCACGTTATCCTTTAATACCTTCCTGTTTACATACATTCTACCTCTGTTTGCATCCAGTGTTATTTATTTTTAAATTCTAGTATTTCACATTTGGCCTGCCCAGAATGGTTTTAAGCTGTTATTGCTTGTGTGTAAGTGTATTGATTGTATTGTTTTATTATTTGCTGTTATGTTCCAAGTGATGTGCGGGCCTTGCATGATCTACTCTCTTTCCGCAAGGCCTGCAAGGCCCACCTTTTCCGGCTAGCCTTTGATTGCTAAGCTGGAAAATCTTTATTGGTCTAGTTTAATATGTTGTTTTTACTCCTGTGATGCTTTTATATCTTTGTAAGCCGCTCCGAGCCCTCGGAGTCCAAATAATAAATAAATAAATGTTATTATTATGTGTCATTGGGCTTGGCCTCATGTAAGCTGCCCCGAGTCCCCTTGGGGAGATGGTGGTGGGGTATAAATAAAGTTTTATTATTATTTAATACAAATCTTGCCAAACCCTAACCCCAGATTGTCTGATGTGTCTATCTGCCTTCTAGTTGCCTGTCATAAGGTTTTGTAGGCCAGGAATCATAGAATAATAGACTTGGAAGACACCACATGGGCTATCTAGTCCAACCCCCTGCCATGCAGGAAAAGCACAAAATTCCTCTGACCAATTTTCATTCAGCCTCTGTTTAAAAGCTTCCAAGGAAGGAGCCTCCACCATACAGAGAGTTCCACTGCTGAACAGCTCTTACAGTCAGGTGGAATATCTTTTCCTGTATTTTGAACCCATTGCTCTGAGACCTAGGTTCCTGCACAGCAGAAAACAAGCCTTCTCCCTCTTCTTTATGATAGTCTTTCACACATTTATATATGCCAACATGTCTCCTCTCAACCTTTGCTTCTGCAGGCTAAACATATCCAGCTCTCTAAGTTGTTCCTCATAGGACATAATTTTAGTTCCCCTCTTCTGGACACCTTCCAGCTTGTCAATATCTGCCTTAAATTGTGGATTGTTGTCAAGCCAGGCATCACCCATTTTGTATCTTTGCATTTCATTTTTTCTGCCTAAGTGTAGTATCTTACGTTTCTCCTCATTGAAATTCATTTTGTTAGTTTTGGCCCAGCTCCCTAATTTGTTAAGGTTTTGAATTCTGATCCTGTCCTCTGGAGTATTAGTTATCCCTCCTAATTTGGTGTCATCTGCAGGCTTGATAAGCATGTCATCTAAACCTTCATCTAAGGGCGCATCCAGACAGACCCTTTAATTTGATGTGGAGTCGCTGCAATAAAAAGTGGGCTGTCCAGATGACATCCGAATTAATTCACCACAAACCAGGAAAACTCTGTGTGTGGATAGGGGCCCAGGGACATTTGCATTTTTTAAATGGGAATGCTCCTAGGATAATGGGATGTGTGGAAACACCCTTAGTCATTAGCAAACATATTGAACACTGAGCCCAGGTCAGGACCAAACCCTGTGGCACTCCACTAGTCACTTCTTTCCAAAATGAAAAGGAACCATTGGTGAGCACCCTTTGGGTTCTGTCGCTTAACCAATTACAGATCCACTTAATAGTAGCATTTCCTAGCCCCATTTGACTAACTTGGTTATGGGGAACTTTGTTGAAGGCCTTACTAACATCAAGGTGTACTACATCCATAGCATACTTGGAGTGTTTTTGCCATTTCCTTCCTCTGAAATATAGCCTTCAGCACTTGGTATTCATTGATTGTCTCTGCTTAGCTTCCAAGATCAAACAGGATCTGATGCCTTTAGGGTATTTGGGCCAATCTAAAATGGCCCTAACAATAGATACATACATAAGAAAATCTGTCTGAAGCAACATTTACTTAAATGACTCAATTTAAAACTATTTGGGACACATGCATATAAATTAATGATAGCTGTTACTTATTTCACAATGATGGGAAAGCTGGAGTATTTTTCTCCAGGAATTATATTTTAAAGTCAGGATATTTAGTAAACAAACAAATCATACCTCTTTTTTTTCTATTGATCCCCCTCTTTCTATATAGAGTTTTGTTTTCCCTAAGGTTTGAAGGATGACTTGTGTGAACTGTTCTAGGAGTTAATTAAAAACAGCTGGATGAAATTAGCAGAGTTTTCCAAAGCCTCATGTAAAAAAACACCACCACCTCTCATCATAAGTGATTTAGCACAGGAAACACACTGCTGGGAATGCTATCTTAATCATTAACATAGTCTCATCGTAAAAGTCACAGGATAATTTGAGGCTTTTTCAGAGATGCGCAGTCTTGGCTCCAGAAAGAAGCTAAAGAATAGGAAATTTACTTGAACCTATGTGTGAAAGTCACTGCACCAGAGTATAATTATATGGAAATTGCCTGCTACTTTGGTTTAAATTTGTTGTCTTTAATGTTTATTTGTTAATATGTAATTTTGGTTATGCCATGCCAAATTTGTTGTAGTGTTTCTCTATTGCTTGATGTTGATGTTTAATATGTTTTACTTTGAGTTATGGTCATTTATGTTTCTGATTGCACTTTACAGCAATGAATGTTAGCCGCTGTTTCCTGTGAACTGCTTTGAGTCCTCATGGGGAGATAGGATGGGATTGTTGTTGTTCATTCATTCAGTCGCTTCCGACTCTTCGTGACCTCATGAACCAGCCCACGCCAGAGCTCCATGTTGGCCGTACCACCTCCAGCTCCTTCAAGGTCAAGCCAGTCACTTCATGGATGCCATCCATCCATCTTGCCCTTGGTCGGCCCCTCTTCCTTATTCCTTCCATTTTCCCCAGCAGCATTGTCTTCTCTAAGCTTTCCGGTCTTCTCATTATGTGGCCAAAATACTTCATCTTTGCCTCTAATATCCTTCTCTCCAATGAGCAGTCGGGCTTTATTTCCTGAAGTATGAACTGGTTGGATCTTCTCGTGGTCCAAGGCACTCTCAGAACTTTCCTCCACAATTCAAAAGCATCAATCTTCCTTCGCTCGGCCTTCCCTATTGTCAGGGCGGGATGAAGTTATTATTATTGTTTATATGTAATGTCCATAAACATTGACTTTGGACACACTATTGCATTTAGATCTTGTAAGTCTTATTCGTCATTCAGTGATTAGAATTACTAACAATTTCTAGTGCAGTAGCCTTGATAATGCAGAAAACTACTACTACAACACAAACTTGTGCCACCATGCATAATAATAATAATAATAATCTGCACGCATTATTCCCCGATATATCACACAGTCCTAGACACTTGGGAAGTGTCCGATGTGTGATCCAATACAAAAGCCAGCAGAGTGATCTTGTTTGCTGTGTACTAATCTTGTTGCATTTCAAATAATAATAATAATAATAATAATAATAATAAGTATTATTATATTTTATTTTTTCCCCGCCTCTCCTTGTGGCTCGAGGTGGATTACATAATAATTAAAATATATACACATATTAAAACATATTTCTATAAGATACATATTAAAATATACTTTGAAGCCTACCAATAACCCGTTGAAGCCTAAAAATTTAATTTTACAGAAGATTTCATGGGCGATGATCCACTTCATTAGATCTTTTCTGTAGGCCACTATATTTTAGTTTTAAGGTGCTGTGTAAATTTTCTTATTTTACTTGTTTCTTTAATTAGTTACTGTTATTGTGTCACCTGCTAGTTCTACTCATTAACTTGGTTTGATCTGTGTTTAAGTGGGTAACTCCCACCCTGCTTCATTTGTGAGGTGATGCATTTCCTACATCTCAGATTTATATCTAGCCTCTGATTTTTGTAATATATTGATAATATGATTAATTAATGTCTTCACAATTTAGTCTCCTTGGCATCTGGTATATTCCATCTGTGATCACTGGATTATTATGGAAAATTTGATTTCCATCTAATTACTCATAAAGACTAATTGAAACAGCTCCATATTTTAGGAGTGTTTAAGCTCTTCCTGACAAACTTTCAGTGGTTGACACCTTGTGAACTATGTTTCGTGCCCAATTCACATGCAAGTTTGAAATTTACTGTGATGTTGATATGACTCCATTGTACATTATGGACTTCATCTGAAATATTTCTTTATAATGCAGCTGCCATTGTTTAACAATTACATTCATGTTGTGTTGTCCTATATCACATTGTATCATGTGCATGTGTTGGAGTGTGCGAAATTCCAGCAGTTGCTTCAGAATTCGGCAAAATTTCACAAAAATGAGTGATTCATAGATATGAACTTCTGAAACAAAATGCTGGAAGGACAAAACAGAACCGAAACAGCCCTCCCCCCAATGGAATTTTATGAAAAGTTTGTTAGGTTCATTTATATTCAGATTTTTTCCCCATAGTTGAGACAGCATTATTTCTCCGTGAGGATGATGTGGTTGACCGCAGCCATATTTGCTGCATCAAGGACACATTTATACTGTAAGCCTACCAAGTTTCATGTTTCACTCATCCACTGACTTCTTGGAAATTTTAAAAGTTTTTACAAATAACATTTTTGTTATTTGCATCTGTACCTTTAAGTAGCCTGTCAACTTAACGCAACCCCATGAATTTCATAGGGCTTTATTAGGTAAGAAATACTCAATGGTTTTTCCAGTTCCTCTTTCTGAAATATAGCCTTGGTGGTCTCCTATCCAAATACTAACCAGAGTTGACCTTGTTTAGCTTCTAAGATTAGATGTTATCTGGTGCCTTTAAGATCCTTCTAATATATATCATAGTGATTATATTCAATTACATTGTATTACATACAGATTTCAGTTGGTCTGTATCCTTTTTCTCACATATCAATTTATATATGTATTGTTTTGAATGGCTTAGTATTATATTGTATGGTTTGATATCCAATATATCATATTACCTTTTTGTTGTTCTGTGTCCATTTTAATGCTCACAAAACTGTTTCCATGTGGAGTATTTTCCCCACTTTCGGTTTCCAGTTGATGTTTTGCCTCTTGTGAGATCCAGTCTTCTTTCCTGTTGTTAGAACCTACTTGAGAAATACCTCCAGGCTCTGAAACTCCCTTCATAGAATAGAATCCATTGATCAGCATATGGGCCTCATAGAATCAAGTATGAATCTCTGAGTAATCACATCTCTCTCTGATCTACAAAACTCTTGGACAATTGAGAATATCATATATGCATTTGTGTAAGAGAAGTTGTGGATATGAAGATTTGAATTGTTGACTGGCTGTTAGTCTTTAGCTTCCTCTGCGGCTGAGAGAGTATGACTTGCCGAAGGTCATCATGTAGATTTCCACACATGAATAGTCTCCAGGATAATCATTCAACATTCAAACACAACACCACGCTCAGTTTCCAACTTGGAACAATTGTTATTTCAGAGCAGAATGTTTCAGGAACTCCAAGGTTAAAATAATCTGACATCATCCAGCAATTTTTGTACTTCATAATCACTTGCAAAACACCAGGCAGCTTGGTATAAATGAAAACATTAACAATTATCACAGCAACTGCTATTACAACTACTGCAAATAGTAGCAAGGGATATTATGTACAATACTCAACAAGTTTCTCATCAAATATAAAGAGAGCTGTAAAAATAAATCTTCCAGGCATTTTTGTTCTTTCTCCAATGTGAACATAAAGTCTTAGGTGAAATCACCTTGTTCTATTTGTATCTATACTTAATTATAAGTCTCTGTTTAGAGAGCTAGTTGGATTTCAGTTTCTCACATAGCAAAAGCTGCCTAGTATCACATATCAGGTAATTGAAAATAAACATGAAGTGAATGAAGCAGAACTTACACCTGCCCTTAATGCCTTTCTTTCCTAAATCACTATTTGGGCTCCACTGATAATGATAACTCTGCACAGACAAGTGGCAAATATTAGCTATGGTTTATGAGAATTCAAGTAAAATGCATTAGAGGGCCATTTTTTTTAAAAAAAGCATGGTGATAAACCCATAGCTGCAATCTTCTGCAGTTTTGTGTGGGTGTGTGTTAGGAGCGACTTGAGAAACTGCAAGTTGCTTCTGGTGTGAGAGAATTGGCAGTCTGCAAAGCCATTGCCCAGGGGAAACCTGGATGTTTTGATGTTTACCACCTTATGAGAGGCTTCTCTCATGTCCTCACATGTGGAGCTTGAGCTGACAGAGGGAGCTCATCCAGGCTCTCCCCAGATTCGAACCTCCGACCTGTCAGTCTTCAGTCCTGCTGGCACAGGATTTTAACCCATTGCGCCACCGAGGGCTTCTGTGTAATGAGTACCTTGCTTTCAGAGAGTACTCTCCAATTCTCCCAACTACTTTCCATGACAAAGCTTTTTCCTTGCATTTATGATAAAAAGAGTGCTCAGGTGAAGTAGTTACATTCATTAACACCATTCTATCATGGAAATGAACAAAATTATTACCCTATATACTCAGATATGTCTAGAAATGGTAGTCAAAAAGGTGAACCCCAAAAAACTGGATAGACTTATCCATAGGTGAATGTGAATACTTTTCCTTAACTCTCATCAAATAGGATCCACCACCTTATCTGAGTAGAGTGGTGAAAGGAGAGAGCTTGGTCCTGCCTAGAAATACTTAAAAGTACTCTACTCTTTCAGTTCTGACATTTTTAAATGTCTGGGCAGAAAGATGAGAGTGGTAGCCAGGGGTGGTTTTCCTTCTCAGTCCCCTCACACACAACTGAATAAAATCCCACATTTTCTGCTTTGAACTGGAATATATGGCAGTGTGGACTCAGATAATCCAGTTCAAAGCAGATACTGTGGGATTTTCCGCCTTGATATTCTGGGTTATATGGCTGTGTGGAAGAGCCCCGAGGTTGCATTGGTCCTTTCCCATCTCCATGGAATGACCCTCAATTTATCCATGGTCATATCAAAATCCATAACTTTGGCCTCAAAACTTGCTCTCAACTTACATATAGGTCAGAGCTGTCCAACATCTTTTGGGCCAAGGGCCGGAGTCCTGGCCACTGATGACCTGGGGGGCTGGAGCAGGCGTCCTGCACGGCCCGCCCTTTTCGGCGAGGCTTGCTGGCGTCACCAAGCCCCCCCGAAAGGGGCAGGCCGTGCAGGACGCCAGCGTGGTGACGTCAGACGTGGTGACGTCAGCGCGCCGTCAGGAGCGGCCCGCCCCCCGCCTCCCTCCCTCCCACAGTGACAACCAGGGCGGCAGAACCGGCGATTTCTCCCGGTTCTGCTGCCCCGGCTGAGGCTGTAAGAGGAAGGGCAAAGCCGAGGAGAGCCCTCCTCCTCAGCTTCGCCCTTCCAGCTAAAGGCACACGCCAGCCTCAGAAGCAGCGATTTCCCCTTCCGAGGCTGGTGTGTCCCTTTAGCTGGAAGGGCAAAGCTGAGGAGGGCTCTGCTTGCTTTGCCCTTCCTCTTAAAGGACATGCCAGCCTCGGAAGCGGGAAATTGCTGCTTCGAGGCTGGCGTGTCCCAGCTGGAAGGGCAAAGCTGAGGAGGGCTCTGCTTGGCTTTGCCCTTCCTCTTAAAAGGGACACGCCAGCCTCGGAAGCAGCGATTTCTCCGCTTCCGAGGCTGGCGTGTCCCTTTAAGAGGAAGGGCAAAGCCAAGCAGAGCCCTCCTC
Source organism: Anolis apletophallus (assembly GCA_030556195.1). NCBI lineage: Eukaryota > Metazoa > Chordata > Lepidosauria > Squamata > Anolidae > Anolis > Anolis apletophallus. The sequence continues at coordinate 72,668,405 of JARBWK010000012.1, read as the reverse complement.
AGCTTTGTCCTTCCAGCTAAAGGACACGCCAGCCTCGGAAGCGGGAAATCGCTGCTTCTGAGGCTGCCGTGTGCCTTTAGCTGGAAGGGCGAAGCTGAGGAGAGCTCTCCATGGCTTCACCCTTCCAGTTAAAGGGACACGCCAGCCTCAAGCAGCGATTTCCCGCTTCAGAGGCTGGCGTGTCCTTTAGCTGGAAGGGCAAAGCCGAGGATAAAGGTCACGCCAGCCTCCTCCTCCGTCCCGCCTCTCCCCCCCGGAGCGCCGGGGGGGGAGGCGGGACGGAGGAGGCGGGCCTATGGAGGAAGAAGGGAAGCGCTTCCCTTCCTCCCCTTTAGGCCCACCTTCTCCCTCCCTCCCCCGGCATTCCCGATTTGTGCGCCGGGGGAGGCGAGATGGAGGAGGAGGAGGGAGCCTCCCTTCCTCCTCTTTAGACCCGCCTTTAGGCCCCGGCGCTCCGATTGGTGCGCCGAGGGGAGGCGGGATGGAGGAGGAAGGGAGTGGGCGGGCTGGGTGACGTCAGGCTCGGCGCTGGCGCCACGCCTGACATCACCCAGCCCCGCCCTCCGAGATCGAATTTTTTAATATAGGTAATACAGCAGTCTCCCTTACTGCCACAGTCAAATTTTGTAAATATTGGTGGATGCTGTACAATGGAATTCTGACTAGAGTTGCCAAGTCAGGAATGTTCTGAGTTTTCTGGCCAAAAACTGAGATTTTGAGACAACTTCCTGTGATATCATAGGATGCAGAGCCTGATATGTACAAAGGGAGGCCTCTGGCAATGTCAATAAGCACTACACATTAAGCATCATATGCAGTTGCATATAATATGTCATATATAACAAAACACACCAAAACTCAAGTAGTGTATATTAGAGCATGCAAGCAATCAGTGAGTGTGTGTGTCAACTGCAAAATAAAATGTGTGAAGCCGCTTGGTTGAGCAATGCATGGGCTGATGGCTCAGCCTATAACTTTTGGATACTGTTGCAATTTTGTTCAGGCTTGAGCTATGCATGTGTTCAGAGAGTGTTTGATCAAATAGGATCCATCGCCTTCCCTGAGTAGGGTGGTGAAAGGAGAGAGCTTGGTCCTGCCTAGAAAAACCTAAAAGTACTCTACTCTTTCCAGTTCTGACAGAAAGAAGCATTGATTTGCTTCTTGGCTGCTAAAAATAAGGTCTCTCATATGTACAAAGAAATACCATTTTAAATCTCTCTGAAAGGGCATTTAGTGAGTTGATGCAACTGATCATATTGTATATATGTTATTCCGAATTAAGAAGAGTAAACCAGTTGTTTTCTGTGTGGCATATTTTCTTTTCTTGGCAAGGCAATGTATGGGCTGATCCAACCTGAATTGCACATGGCTTATTTTACATTCTGCCACAGTGTAGAATATATAGACACATACATATTTGAAGGACTCCTAATTCTCTTGCATAATTGTAGTTACTGACAGCAGCACAAATAATGCAATGCATTATGTGTATGTGTATGAGGTGGTGGTTGTTCTGATTGCCATTTAAATGTTCCTGTTGAGATGTGTTAGCCTAAACTGAAAGAAGTGCCTATGTGAGGGCTTTCCTTTATCCCTATCTCTGTCTCTAATGTGTGGACTTCCTTCTGTCCTACCAATGTGGCCACCAACTGCAGGGAATTCCTGGGTGCCCTCATTGTTCCTGTGAAAGATTTTATTCATCTTATATGGAAGGGGTTTCTGGTTGCTCCCACAAAGCAGAAGTAGAAGATTAAACTACAAAGAAAAGAATAGGGAAAAGGGGGGACATGGGATTGTATGTGTATTTAATTTAAATTACCTTCTCTAGATACATGCATATACATGTATACAAATCCATTCTTTAACATGGGCTATACTTTTTTGAGCAAGCAGAGATATTACTTTGTGGCTTCTTCTATCACCCAACACTCATTTCTACTTCTTTTATCTGTCTTTATTTTCTTTCAGGACAAACGGCACATGATGAATGCAAGTATCCAATGAACAGACAGCTACTTTTGCTTCAGCAGTTAAAGTGGGCAAGAGATAAAAGAGCAACACAGTTAAGGTACACAGAATTCTTAAAAAAAATCAATATCCAGAAACTAAAGAGGCAGCAAGGAAGCAATGTGTTTCAGGCAAAAATAATTTAAAACCGAGATGGACATCTTGTGGTCTTCCAGATGTTGTTGGAGAAACTTCTGACACCTCAGGGAACGACTGCTGGGAGTTGTACTGCAATATCTAGAGCAGCTGTGAGGGTCACACAGAATCCAGATGATTCTGGACTATAGTTCCCAACATTCCTCAGCACATGTTGACCACCCTCATTTAAAGAATTATATAGTTTAGAAAAAGAGAGAAAATCAACTGGATTTGTCCTTCAGAAAGAACGAAAAATTAGAAAGAAAACATTTGAATTGCACAAATGTAATGTTTTCACAGGGTTGCTATACTTTTAAAGCAGTCTGATTCCACAATTTCTTGAAGCCACCTTGAGATAGCAAGATGAAATGAAATGAGGTTGGCACTTTAGTTTGAATTGATGGCATCTAGTTTTAACTATTGATGGTTTTGCATTTTAAATTGTGTTATTTTATTTTATTTTATGTGTTGATAGTGCTTGTTTTACAATTTTTATGTGGTATTGTTTTATACTCATGTATTGTTTATATTATATACTGCAGTGTTTCTCAACCAGTGTGCCATGGCACACTAGTGTGCCGTGACGGACCTCCTGCTGTGCCGCGAGAAAAGCTCTTTGCCCCCCTTCCTTTCCCTCCTCCTCCTGCCGAACTCCTGCTGCTTGGGGAGGAGGAGGAAGGGCTGGATGGCGGCGAAGAAAAAGAAGAAGGGGCCAGGGTGACGCTCCTTTGGTGGTTTCCCCAGCCAGCCTCCAATCTGCCATGACTCCCGCCATGACTCTCGCCCCTCGCTCGCTGAAGCTGCGTGGAGGAGGAGCCCCGCCCACTGAATCCCGTCCACCGCTCATGGTCCTCCTCTGTGGGAGAGCTGAAGCTGGGGAGAGGGGGCGGGGCATGGCACGACCTGGCTCCACCCACTCTCCCCAGTTTCGGCACTCCCAGCAGCTGCTCCAGCCTTGAGGGGACAGTGCCAAGCCAGCATTGTGAGCTTGGCTTGGCACTGCCCCCTCAAGGCTGGAGCAGCTGCTGGGAGAGCTGAAGCCGGGGGAGGGAGCGGGGCATGGCACGGCCTGGCTCCACCCCTCCCGGCTTTGGCACTCCCAGCAGCTGCTCCCAGCAGGCCACCATCCCCCAGCTGTTCTTTACTGTGTTAGAGTGTCATTTTGTGTCATTTTGGTTGGTGGTGTGCCCCCGGATTTTTGTAATGTTAAAAGTGTGCCGTGGCTCAAAAAAGGTTGAGAAACACTGATATACTGCACCACAGTGTCTTGTAAGCCACCCCAAGACCCTTTTGGGAGATGGTGACAGGATATAAATAAAATTTATCATTATTATTTGATACTGTACATAACAAGATTAGTACACAGCAAACAGGATCACGGCTGGCTTTTGTGTTTGATCACATGTCAGACACTTCCCAAGTGTCTAGAAATAATGTGTACAGATCTGAGTAGAGTGGACGTTTGCAGCTGACAGATGGTAATTTTGTTTTTAAGTGCAGGCCAAGGCCGATCACCACTGGGATCACCTTGACTGGCTTGTGCCAGCGTCTTTGCAGTTCTATCTTGTAAGCTTTTTTAGTTGCTTCTCATAAATCTTGCTGTTGCCTGGGATTGCAACATCAACAATCCAGATCCCCCCAAAACGATTGTGAGGTCAGGTGCATTGTGCTCCAAAACTCTGTGAGTCTGAATTCGGAAGTCCCAGAGTAGTTTGACGTGTTTATTTTTTATAACCTTTTCAGGCTTGTGATCCCACCAGTTCTTTGTCACAGGCAGGTGGTATTTGTGGCACAAGTTCGAATGGATCATCTGAGCAAGGAGGCCCCGGTAGCGCAGTGGGTTAAACCCGAGTGCAGGCAGGACTGAAGACCGACAGGTCACAGGTTCAAATCTGGGCAGAGCGAGGATGAGCTCCCTCTATCAGCTCTGGCTCCCAATGTAGGGACATGAGAGAAGCCTCCCACAAGGATGGTAAAACATCAAAATATCCAGGTGTCCCCTGGGCAACGTCCTTGCAGACAGCCAATTCTCTCACACCAGAAATGACTTAATTTTAAATAAAAAAAATCTGAACATTATTTTGGTGCCCCAGAAGACATTATTTTGCCGCCCCATAAGAGAAAACAAATTACAATTATAATATCACAATAGAATTAGTAGTATTTTATTGAATCCATGTATATTTTACAATATATTATACCATACTCATACTATATTATATCATAATTATATTATACTACATTACAATATAATTATATTATAATATATTGACATTATAATATAATGTAACATTCTATTCTATTATAAGATAATAAAATTATTTATTTAAATAAAATTATCCTCTACTAAATATTTTCATTACTCTATAAAACTTAAATAAATGAAAGGCAGTAAAATAAAATATTATATATTACTATTTTGTACAATACCACTATACTATTGTTTTATATATTACTATTTTGTACAATAACCATTCTATATGCAAAATCAAATTGTTTGTAATATTACATGTTAATATAAAATATATCATTATTCTTCATTGTTATATTACCATTTATTTTGAAGATTCAGGACAAGATTACATCCAGCATCTGCATAATAGATAACAAGAAATGCAAGCCAATTCTCTCACACCAGAAATGTTCTCTCAATCAAAATCAAAATATGTTGTGCTGCTGCTGCTTCTCTCTTCTTCTATGCCAGAATACTTATTGCCTTGACCACACCTAGCATAAAAGCAGATAATTGTAGTATTAAATTATTTAGGTTCCTATGTCAATGGTTCTCAATCTTCCTAATGCCGCAATCACTTAATACAGTTCCTCATGATGTCGTGACCCCTAACCATAACATTATTTTTGTTGCTACTTCATAACTGTAATTTTGCTACTATTATGAATCATAATGTAAACATCTGATATGCAGGACGTATTTTCATTCACTGGACCAAACTTGGCACATATACTCGATACGCCCAAATTTGAATACTGGTTGGGTTGGGGTGGGGGGATTGATTTTGTCATTTTAGAGTTGTAGTTGCTGGGATTTATAGTTAACCTAGAAACAAAGAGCATTATGAACTCCACCAATTATGGAATTGAACCAAACTTGGCACATAGAACTCCCATGACCAACAGAAATTACTGGAAGGGTTTGGTGGGCATTGACCTTGAGTTTTGCAGTTGTAGTTCACCTACATCCAGAGAGCACTGTGGACTCAAACAATGATAGATCTGGACCAAACTTGGCAAAAATACTCAGTACGCCCAAATGTGAACACTGGCGGAGTTTGAGGAAAATAGACCTTGACATTTGGGAGTTGTAGTTGCTGGGATTTATAGTTTACCTACAATCAAAGAACATTCTGAACCCCATCTATTGGACCAAACTTCCCACACAGAACCCCCATGCCTTGAAGACTTGCTGGTGCAAGCCTCCCTCCAGCCTCGTACGCTCTGCCATGCACTGAGCATGCCTGCTCTCCCCTCCTCACTTGGAGTCTCAGAAACAGATCTTCCCTTGGCCGAGAGGCTGGACAATCACAGCAGAAGAGGGCTTTTGGTGTGAGGATTTGACGTCTATTTCCAAAAAAGGAAGAAAATGACAGGCAGAAAGATCTCCAGCCTTCTCTGCCAAAGGGGTTCCTAAGATCATCTGAAATATATGTTTTCTGATGATCTTTGGTGACCCTCTGAAACCTCCCTTACAACTTCCGTAGGGGTCCTGACCCCCAGGTGGAGAAACCCTGCTATATATCATTTTGGTTTTACATTTATCTTGGATTTGCTTTGACCATGTGAACATACCCAGTATGAAAGCAAATTTAGTTATTTGTGAGTTTGAAGCTGCTGCTTAACTAGTGTCACCTTCTCCGACTCTCTTCCTCCTTAAATTTCCTGTCCTTCCAGCATATTTTAAACCCCTTTTCAGCCCATCAGTCTCCTTAGATGCACGTATATGAACATGTGTGTGAAAAAAAATCCTTGCTATTTTGTAATAATCTAGCAATACAGCCTGTTGCAATTTAGATTCAAAACTGTGTGAAACGTGTTAATATAAACATTGTTCTACAAAATCTTTCCCCTTTTACAATCAAATTATGTACCTGTCATATGCAGCTATTTCCATTTTTTATCTGTACTATTTCTGGAAAGGGCAGATAGTGTATTGAATTCAAAAATAAGTCTACTGAAAAATTGGGTGAACTTTAAGTCACATTTTTAAACATCTAAGCCATTTTTCTTTACATTTAAAATGACTGTCGCTGCAAACCACCGAAGTATGCAATTTCTCCTTCCCATATAAGACAAGATAGATATTTTAAGGGCACATGAGGTTTTGCAGCAAATTGTCCCTTTTGGCTAAGTCTTTACAAGACTAATTGGTCCTGTTTATGAATAATTTACTCCAATCAATATTAAAAATTAAATGCAGAGTAGTCTGGCCACATGCCAAATTACCTTGTTAAGACAAATTGTTGTTAGCACACCTCTATGGGCTACAACATAGATACTGATGATATAATTATGTAACCTAGACATAGCACACAAATTAAGAAATATTAATCACATCTGGAAGGAAACCAGAATTCACTTCTCTATTGCAAAGGTGAATGCTTTACATGTCCATGCCACCAAAATGTTATTGCAATGTTGTGGAAAAGGGCAATTCAGCAACCTGATCAATATTGAGTAGGATGCCTCAAACTTGTTGTAGATTAGTGGTTCTCAACCTGTGAGTCCCCAGGTGTTTTGGCCTTCAACTCCCAGAAATCCTAACAGCTGGTAAACTGGCTGGGATTTCTGAGAGTTGTAGGCCAAAACACCTGGGGACCCACAAGTTGAGAACCATTATTGTAAATTAATGCACCCCACTGGAGCAAACTTTTGAACATCTGGGGTGTTGTGGGGAAAAGGGGGAGGGAAGGTAGTTCAATTGCCCTAAGAGTCAAGTGCTGGTGCTCCCCCTTGATGTTTTAAACCCCCAATCAACCATAGAAATCTATTGGTATCTTGGCCAACTATCTCAGCCTCGGAGGAAGAAAACGTCATATCCTGCTCAACAACTCTTACAAAGTGCAATCTATGATAAGTTTTTATTAGGGTCAACACAGAAATGTTGGACCACTCTCACAACCACCATTTCAGGCTACACAGAAAAGCCATTAAAATCCATAAGCATGTGGACAATTTCAACAGAAAGGAGGAAACCATGAAAATGAACAAAATCTGGCTACCAACATTTAAAAAACTCTAAAATTATAACAGCAAAACAACACCCCAACACAGGGAAACCCCAGAGAGGAAACAATCAGGGACAGCTAATCACCTCTCAACAAAAGATTCCTCCAGGCACTAACAAGGCACACCTAAAAACTGCCAGGCCATCAAATGCTAATCAAGGTGTCCAGTTGAAACATTCACACCTCCCTCCAACAGACAAGAGTTCTTTGTCCCACCCTCGACATTCCACATATATAAACTCAATTTTCCTAGTTCCAACAGACCTCACAACCTCTGAGGATGCTTGCCATAGATGCAGGCAAAACGTCAGGAGAGAATGCCTCTAGAACATGGCCATATAGCCTGAAAAAACCTACAACAATGCAGTGATTCTGGCCATGAAAGCCTTCGACAATACATCAACACCATATTTAATTATTCATTTGAAAATTCAATCTGAAATCAATGACATCATGGCCAGGCTTTCGTATTCTCAGCATACGTCTGATATGTCATAGACAATCCTTTCTTGGATGAATACCTGTCAGGTATTCTTTAGCTGTGGACTTTCAGCAGACACACACCGGTGTGTGTGTGTTCTCCTTTCAACCCCATACTCACATTTTACAGGTAAAGGCCAATTAATGACAGATTTAGGCCAATAATACTGTGGCAAATTGATCGCTAGACTCAGTCACCAACTACCAACACTTAGAGCAATGCTGTGAACTTGTAAAATACATCAGTTCATTTTAGTGTCAACACATCTGTCCATGGATACTGCTTGATTTTGCCTAGTTTCTTACATATTTCTTTTGATGATTCATTTATTGAAGTGAGGAATAAATCCATCTTTGAGAGGAAGGGAAACTTTTTACATATTGCACAACTGTTTCAATTCTTCCCTTCAATAATATTCTTTTGACAGAAGTGGTACACTATGTGGTCATCCAGATATTGTTGAACAGCAGTTCTCAGCACTAGTCCTCATAGGTGATGTTTGGTGGAACTTGTGAACCAACATCAGGACAGCAGCACGATTCCCACCCTTTTTCTATGCATATTGCAACATACTTTTGAGTAAATGTGCTGAGCGATCTCTGTAAGTTTTATACACTAAAATATTTTTCCAGATGAGGGGAATGATTGAACTAAATATAAACTTTTCATTAAATCCCCTTCTTTTCTTACTTGGTGAGCTGTCTGAATTGCACTGTGTCAATACAGCAACATGTTTCTGTAGGTCAGGACCTCAATCCAGGTCTGAAAAAAAAGATAATTTGTCATCTTAACTCACAAGCATATCATATGTTTATCTAGCATTAGAGAAATAGTATTGGCTGGAACACAGTTAAGGGCTTAATTCTCTCAAGGAACCTGATTTTGGAAGCTAAGCAGGGTCAGGCCTGCTTAGTACGTGCACAAAGGACTGCCAAAGTATACCAGATGCTATATATCAGAGGAATGCTAACAACCTTTGAGGATTCCTTGCCTAAGAAAACCCGATGGAGCCCCCATAACTCGACAAGCAAGTACATACACACAGAACATATTTATTGATAAGGTAAGAAATTAGTGGCAATTAAAGGTTTTGATGATGCCAAGGCACATTTATGGAAAACTGTTTTGTGAGGATGATTCCTGTCTACATCTTAAAATGCTGCTTGTATGCCAGTAATAAATTCCCATCTTTCAGATTTTTCTTTTAAAATTGAGACCTTTGTTCTGTTTTCTAAGTAATGATCTCTTTTCCCCTTCATTTTATGTGGATCAAAATCTTGCTCTGATTTGGGGTGTTTTCAATCTAGAAAAACATCAGCAACAAAAAGCAGTTAGAAAATCAGACTTTCATGTCCAAACGTAACCTCAAAGAAAATGCTATGGGGTACCTGACATTTCAGTAAACTCTTATCTGAAGATTGTTGGGAGAAAACAGGTAATCAGAAATATAACTGACATTATAGTTATAGTTCAGTAGTTACTGAAATGGACATCCAAGTGCCACCTCTGTGTTGATGGAGGCAGGCAGGATTTCCCCGGGTACTGGTTGTGGGGGGTCGGGAGCAGGTGAGGGTTTTGCCCTCCTTTCTGCTAGAGATCCCTGTGTACAACTAGTGGGCCACTGTGTGACACAGAATGCTGGACTAGATGGGCTGAGGCCCGATTCAGCATGGCTCTTCTTATGTTCTTATGTTCTTCTATATATATAAAAAGAGAGTGGTCGTGCAAAGGACTTTATGCACGGCCAAACTACGCCCCCCAGAAACACCAATCCAACGAGACACATTCCCACAGACCACAAGGTATTACCATCACACAAAAAAACCCACCTTCCTACCTTCCAACCCCCCAAAATCAGCCCCCAAAAAACCGCCCATTGGCTCCCGGTCTGCGCTGGCCACAAGCGCAGAACAGAGGAGAGCCATCGCGCAGGCGCACTCCAACCCCCAACCCCACCACAACGCAGGACAGAGGAGAGCAAACACACTGCGCACTCTGACTCCCCCAACCCCCAGCCCATCCCGTCCCCCTCTCTCCCCCCACACACCAGCAACTTCACCGCCACACCGGCGGCGCCCAACCCGCCTCCTCCGCCGCCTCACAGAGGGAGAGCCGCAGCCGTTCTCCGCCGCATCGGTCGCTTCTGGGGCTCTCCGGGGAAGCAACACTGAAAATACCCCAAAAAACTACAAAAAAACATGGCCGCCGAACCACTTCCGGTCCGGCCGAAAAGGCTCCGACGGAAGTCAATCCGTCAGAAAAAGGGTCCGGCCGGAAACTGACGCCCAAACAATGCAGACCGGAGCCTGCCCTCCGGAGGACAGAGGGTGAAGAAGGACGAGGCTTGGGGACGCTGCCCTCGCCGCTACTGCCCTCCGGATGGCAGAGGGTGAAGAGGAAAGGACCGGGGTCGCTGCTGCCGCCTTCTTTTCCCTCCTCACCTCCTTCTTTTCCTCCATCAGCCTCAGGACCTTTCCTTCTCCCCCTCAGCCTCTGGCCCCAACCCCCCCAGCCCCAGGCTCCTTCTCTTCTCCCCCTCACCCTCAGCCCCCTTCTTTTCCTCTCTCAGCCTCAGACCCCTTCTTCCCCCTTTCCCCTCATGTGTATGTACACATGCACACACATATACAGTACCATACACACGTATACATATATACACATACATTCACATATATACATATACACACACACATATACACTACATACACACATATACACATGCACACACCCACCAAGACCATAAGTACCATCATTTCAAACCCTTACATACTCAGACTTTCCCGCATCTCCTAAATAGGGCACAGCAACGCGTGCGGGGTACAGCTAGTATTATTATAAATGTTGTGGTGCAGGACAGCAAGCTGCAGGACTTGCTGTTCGAATCTGTGGACGGGGTAAATTCCTGTTGTTAGCCCCAGCTTCTGCCAACCTAGCAGTTTTAAAACATGCACGTTAGTAGATTAACGGGTACTGATTTGGCAGGAAGTTAATGGCACTCCATGCAGTCATTCTGGCCACATGACCGTGGAGGCTTCTATGGACAATGCTCTTGGGCTTAGAAATGGAGATGAGCACCCCCCCCAGACATGACTTGACTTAATGTCACGAGGAAACCTTTTCCTTTACTATTAAAACTTAATTTTAAAAATCTGTTTTATTCACTGCTGCCTGAAATAGAACACTTATAGTCTGTTTTGTACCCTCAAAATTGGCTTGCAAAAGATCCTCAGAGTGGCATAATGGGGCAGGAACAAAAATCTTACAAAATCTTCAGTAAACTGAGATTATTTAGGCAGTATTTCCTATTATTCGTCCCTAGGCAAAGATTCTCAAGATAGAAAAAGGGACTAAGTAGCCAGATCTCACTCAACATATTATAATATCAAATTTTTCCTTGCTAGGGGTTTCCAGGCAACAGCCTGTACTGAAGAGTGGGACTGGTGCAGTTGGTGGGAAGGAGAGACAGGACCTTCTCAGTGGTGGCCCTTGGTTGTGGAACTCCCTCTGTATTGTCATCAGATTAGCCCCCTCACTCTTGACCTTTAGGAAAAAACTGAAAACTTTTTCCTTTTCAGTTTTTTGGGACCAAGCTTTTGGGTAATTGATTAGTGCAATATGTGAGTATGGAATGGTGCAATGATAACTAGAATGATCTGGACTACAATTATGTATTATGTGATTTTAATGATTTCAATGTTGAAATGTTTTTGTGGGTGTTTTAATGTATGTTTTTATTTGTTAGATATGTATTGTATGGCATTGAATTGTGCCTTTATGTATGCCACTCTGAGTCCCCTTCGGGATAAGAAGGGTGGGATATAAATATGATATATATGTGTGTGTGTGTGTGTGTGTGTGTATGTATGTATATGTATATATATTTGGAGAGAGGGGCGGGAGGGAGGGGTATCTCCATATGCTTATGATTTCCTCTGATGAACAAAATAAATGGACTTGAGATCTGATATTACTGTAATGTGGTAGCTTTCATAACTTTTATGCCACAAGAGTTGGATTTTCTAGTGGTTATCTTATTTTTGGCACTGGTACTTTCTCCAGCATTGAAGGGTTAGAATTTGCATCCATGCCAAACTTTCACTACTGTTTCATAGGGCTTCTTTTTTAAAGAAATCTTTGCATAATCTACTTTGTGAACTAATCCCAGTACAGTCCTCAAATTGATCATTAATATATATATATATTTAAAATACGTTGAGAAAAGGTATCTTATTCTATTGCTTATTTATTGCAGCAACCAGGACCTTTTTCCTGGTTGCGGGGATTTTATTGGTTTTAATTACTGACACAGCATTTTAGATGGTTTTTAATCTGTTTGATTGATGGATATATATTTTGATTGCTTATATGTTTAGATTGTTTTATATTTTGATGAGAAGTGTTTTATTGTTTATCTGTGCAACATTAATTTTTTGCCACATTTGTAAATAATCTCTGGGATTGGGAAAGGCGGGGTAGAAATGAAGTAAATAAATAATAAATTACATATATTATAAGAAGTCCCATATTTAATTCTATTTTAATGTTTATATACTTTTAAGTTTCAATTCATTACATTGTGCAATTTCAATTGTTAGCTGCTTTGAGTCTCCTTGAGAGAAAGCAGGATACAAATACAATAAATAAATATTCCTTCATTTCTTAACAAGACTATCGGTCTCACTAAAAGTACTGGCTACAACTTTACAGAAACATCAAGTCAAATAGCCACAGTTGGATTTAGCAATATTTAGGAATGGAAAGATCATTTGGAAAATACTCAAAAAACGTTGGCATTTTTGTTTGGGAAACATTGATTTTAAAAAAGGTAAAGGTTTCCCCTGATATTAGGTGGGGGACTCTGGAGGGTGGTGCTCTTCTAAGCTGAAGAGCCAATGTTGTCTATAGTCCCCTCCAAGGTCATGTGGCCGGCGTGACTGCATGGAGCACCACTACCTTCCCGCAGAAGTGGTACCAATCTTTTGGTCAGCAAGTTCAGCAACTCAGCGGTTTAATCCACTGTGCCACCGGGGGCTCAATGGACATGAAGCCTAAAATGATGGGAATATTCAATTTTGGAACTATGCAAAAATAAGATGTACTACTATTTTTGGAAAGCAAGTAGGATTTTCTGTTGTTTTCATGTTATTTTCATATATGAATTTGGTGCAGCAAAAGTCCAACATTAGTTTTTAAGAACTGTACAATTTTTAAAGATATTCTCACAGCAGAAAAAATAATTATATCCCTACACAAAGGGTCAAACCAATGGAAAATATTATGTCTCAGGATTATTCAACTTCAACTTTAATATGGACCAAATTCTAGCAGCCCCCCCCCCCCCCAATTTTGGAAATGTGTCAAGTTTCTCATACTGATCTTTTCCCTGACTCAGTTTCAGATTGGTGTTCTCCTTAAAATCGACATATATACACCAATACACAAAACAATCACTAATGATTATTTCACTGGAAAAATGTCAGGTTTCTTAGCTTGTATAACTTTAGCTACTTCAAAGTCCTCATGGGGACCTTTTATTAAATATGATGGAGGAAGGAAAATATTTGTATGCATTGGAATTGGTAGCTGTAGCAGAAAAAAAGTAGGGGCAGACTGATATGAAAAGAATTGTACTGATGCTGTTGGTATACACATGTCCAAATATTCCAATATGTATATATTTAGATCTTTGTATTCTGAAGAATGATAAAAACAGCAAACAAAAGAAATGCAAATGTCTGCTGAAAAGCAAATATATTTATTATGCACTTTCATATACATAAGGAATTTTGCTTAATATAATACAAGAAATAAAATAAAAATTTTACAATGTGAAATTCAATGTACATAATAGGCTATTTACAACCCAGTCCAGGAAAAAAGTCTTATCCGTGCACCATGTTATTTGAAGAGTTCCAATGGAGGATGTCGAGCATAAACAGACATTTGCATAGCAGCATAGCTGACAAGAGATAATTATGCTTTAAGAAAAAGCAAAACCATTTTCCATTACCAATCACAACAAGGGCTAAGGAATACTGCTCTACCTTAACATGGTTGATATTAATCAATTTACCATTTATTTCTCATTAGCGGGGCTTCCTTAGCAGGTGTGTAGTTCACTAATATCTTCCCAAAACTCCGTGTCATAGGGTACAACACTTCCCTATGCCATCCCGTGATGACTTTTAGACAACATGTGGGATAACGGAAATATAAACAGAAATGGAGAAATTTGTGGAAGGGGGCTGAAAGAGAGGGTTTTGGACTATGCTAAATCATGGTTGATCAACTCTGTCAAGTTAGAGTTTAACAAAACTGAATTACAACCAACCATTCAAAGATTCAAAGCTACCTACTTTTTGGAACTGCCAAGATTTCAACACGTTAAATACTCCCTTTCTTTGAGTGAGGCCATACAAGTCAATATATTAAAACAGTATATTAAATCAAAGCAGAAGAATGTCACACTCGTCAAATGAATACCTCTTCACAAAGAAATGCCTCCTGTCTTTCAAACAATTCCAAAGATATGTAGGAACTTTTATTTCAATTCTCTGAACTATACAACTGTTGTCACTGACTTCTTTTTTGCTGATTTCTATCTCTACCACCTTCTCCAAATGTTAGTGGTCTTCTGCTGAAGCTTACAAAAGCTGCTGCAATGCACAACCTCCTTGCAAAAATGGCCAAAAATGTCATCATTGAATTACAAGGTACATACAATAAAACAAAACAATTAAATAAATACAATATCAGCACTAGCCAAAATATAGGGAGAAGGCGGACTCTTAAGGGGTGTCTTTCTACAGATTAAAAACACACCTCTAATTTGATTTTTAAAAAACCTTTATTTTTGTGCAGTATTGCAAACACCTAGTACTTGGGAGATTCAGAAAAAGTTGAAGGCAATGTTTGGACATCTTTTTTTTTTTTTACTATTCTTACCCCAAGGGTCTGTTTGGAAGAAGCCCATGATATAATTCAGTTCATAATAGGAAGCAGGAATACTCATTGACATGAGGGGTGAACACAGATATATTTAAATTTGAAGCAGGGCCATGTTTCATGGCTCCTGCTGTACATTCTATCCCAGGGGTGCTCACACTTTTCCAGTATGCGAGCTACTTATAAAACAACCAAGTCCCAAAGATCTACCTACCCACTACTCAGAGAGCCATAAAAGCAAAATATTAGAAAATTTATTTCAGTGAGAGCCATATCATACATTTCAAGACTGAATTCAACTAAATGTGAGTATAATAAGCCCCTGAGCATTCCTCACAAATGGCATGGGAGCCATACACACTGTGCCTGTGATCTGCCTGGGATCTACCAGGACGCCCTTTGAGATCTACCAGGAAGCCCTTTGAGATCTACCAGTAGATCACGATCTACCTAATGAGCACCCCTGTTCTATCCTTTGTCATTTATCAGGTTGATGACAACAGCCCCAAGAAAAGAACTATGTGACTCTAATATCTTGCTGAAATTCTGCAACGAAGGAGTTATGAACCCTAAGAATTTGATTTTTGTTTCATGGCCACATGGGACAGTAACAAAATTTTTGGGACAGCATTTTTGCATAGGTATATAATGGAGCTCCATGCAGTCATGCTGCCCACATGACCTTGGAGGGGACTATGAACAGTGCTGGCTCTTCGGCTTAGAAATGGAGATGAGCACCACCCCTCAGTCAGGCACGACTAAACTTAATGCCAGGGGAAACCTTTACCTTTATCTTAGATAACTGGTGCTGCTGAAAAGCATCCTGGGGCAATGCTATCCCCTATATGCAACTGTTGAAGTCGATATAGAATAATAAAATAATTGAACTGGGAGACCACAACGGCCATCCAACCCAATCCAATCCCCGCCATTCTGAAAAATGTAGAGAGAGGGATGAACTGGGTTGTTGTAGGTTTTTTGGGCTACATGGCCATGTTCTAGAAGCATTCTCTCCTGACGTTTCAACTGCATCTGTGGCATGCATCCTCAGAGGTTGTGAGGTCTGTTGGAAACCAGGAAAAATGGGTTTATATATCTGTGGAAAGTTCAGGGTGGGAGAAAGAACTCTTGTCTGTTGGAGCTAGGTGCGAATGTCTCAGTTGGCCACCTTGATTAGCATTCGATGGCCTGGCAGTTTTTAGGGGTGCATTGTTCCTGTCTGGGGGAATTCTTTGATGCGAGATGATTAGCTGTTCCCATTTTTTTCCTCTGGAGTTCCCGTGTGTTGGAATTTTGTTATTTGCTGTTATAATTTTAGAGGTTTTTTGCCAGATTTTGTTCATTTTCATGGTTTCTTCCTTTCTGTTGAAATTGTCCACATGCTTGTGGATTTCAATGGCTTCTCTGTGTAGCCTGACATGGAAGTTGTTAGAGTGCTCCAGCACTCAAATAATATGCTGTGTCCGGGTTGGTTCATCAGGTGCTCTGATATATATAAACACAGATATATAAACCCAAATTTCCTAGTTTCCAACAGACCTCAACCTCGGAGGATGCCTGCCACAGATGCAGGTGAAACATCAGGAGAGAATACTTCTAGAACATGGCCATACAGCCCGAAAAACCCACAACAACCCAGTGATTCCGGCCATGAAAGCCTTTGATAATACAGAGGGATGGACTGTTTTGGATTGTGACATTTGACTAATTGTTGAGACTACAAGTAGCCCAGAGTTTATAAATGACCTGTAATACAGTACAAAGATAACATTAGCAGGTGGTAAACGAATCATCTGAAAGGAGATATAACAGTGCTTGGAGAACATAGGAAAAGGGAACAGCTGCTACCAGGAGAGAGCTATTATATGGAAGCTCCCTTATTGATATGAATTTGTATATCAACATAGGAAGCTGCCATACATGAAGTAAGGTCTTATGCCTAGCTATCACAACCATTGCAGAAATCGTGTTCTGCCTGTGAGTAGAGATCCTCTTGACTAAAGATACAAATAATAGAGTATGGACTTTTATGCAAGATGTGTGTTCTACTACCAAGGTTTTCTACATGTAAGCCTTAAAGAAATAAAAAGGTTGGCTGGGAAATTTTAGAAGCTAGGACTAGAGTTACTGCTGACTGTACTGTTTGCCTCCAACAGATTTTAAGAGGAAAAAGTAGCAACTTGAATGCAGTGATACCTCCTAGCGACATGAAAAACAATCTGGAGATGCAAGAATTGTTCCTTCACAAACTGATTTTTCAACTCGACAACATGAACATGAGTGTTTCTCCACTACTGACCAGAATGAATGCACATACTACAGTGTAGCCAATACTGTTATCCTTTCTTGTGAGAAACATTTCAGCTATTCAGAAATACATTGCAGATATGCAAGTGTCATTTAAGAGGCACAGAAGAACAGAGTTGCCTTAGAACCAATTCACATCATTAGAGTGATTGGTATCACAGCTGTAAGGAGAATATTCTGTACGAACTAACTCATCCACGTGTGCACTGATCCAGGAGGTGACTGCTGGAGCTGCAGAAGTGATTTTGAAGCCATCACAATGGATGTAAATGACTTTTGTGGCACGTGCAAATTCACACATTTGTTTTCAACACACTCTTTGGGCTATGTTGAAGCCTCCCATGGATTTGAACACAAGAAGGTGACAGCAACAAAGACAGAAAGTCCTATGGCACTTCATAATCTAATATTATGCTGAAACACTGCTGGTGTAAGCAAAAAGAAGAAAGATTGCATTTAAATTGGCCATACAAAGGCCTATTCAAGGGCATTGAGAAGTCAGAGGGCCACTGTGGAAAGGGCTGCTGTAGTCTTCAAGGTGGCACAGGACACTCCTTGTCTTTTTGGCTGTATGAAGTTTCTTTCGACGCATTAACATAAAATAAATACAGAAGGCAATGCCTTTTGATACAAAGTCCACTGTGGCACATTTACACTAACAGAGCCTTCCTGAAAAGGAAACTCAAATTTCTAGCTCTTACAATTTTTCAGCTGTGTGATGAAAGTACAGCATTATCTTGCTCTGCTGCTAAGGAAGAGAGAAAGTGCTTATTCTGTGTATGAAGTATAAAGTACAGAAAATAAAAATTTTGTTAGGTTAAATGAAGAAGGCAGGCTTAACACTTTTAGGCACATTACAGTAATCAAGATAACTGTACTGCAGTGATAACATTCGTCATTTTCAATGTGGTTCCAGAAGCGAGACATGCTTTTATCCCAGCCCAGCTGACAAATCATTCTAAGCAGAAGCTCTTCTTTTTTATTCATGGTGCTGTGAGCTGCCTTAAAAATGGAAACAAAAGAAACTTAGAATGGTACATTGCAATGTAATATCTCAAATCAAAAAATAAGCAGGTGTTTGTAATAATATACATATTTCATTAGGTAATAGTAATACACTAAAAATCGTGTTACTTAACATTCAGCTTTGTCTCCTCCCCAAATAAAAAACTGACTTGGAATTTTGACTATCTAAATAACATACTTGGACATGGGGTGGTTGACAAACACAACATTTTCATGTGAAGTTTTTCCTCTTGGTCTCATTATATTATCTTTTTTTCTTCTTATCCCAGTGTCGTCAAGTTGTGCTTTTCTCCATACCACTGACTGTTTTTAAAGGACCTGGAAATACTCCAAGTCATAAGCTTGCAAAGTAAAAACTATGCCCAAATGTTGTTGTTGTTGTTGTTGTTGTGTTGGAAGCAGGGGATGACACTGAATTCCTATTTTAACTCCTGATGCATAATGTGTATTTTCCCCCAGAAAACCTGAAAATAACCAGAAAAGCCTTCATTTAAGAAAGCATTTATGAGTTTTAAGAGTTTTCTCATCATTGCAACTTGCAGTTCTCTAAGGTTTTAAGGATGACTATTAAAGTCTTTGATGATACATTGACTTTTGTTGATTCACGTGCAAGTCTAGTATATAACCATTGTAGCTATCTATTTTCATACAAAGCTGACATGGTATAGTGGTCTGAATACTAGACTAGGACTTTGGGATACCATGGTCTGAATGCCTACTTAGCCACAGAACCCCATTTGATGAACTTGGACAAGTCATACTCTCTGAGACTCAGAAGAAGGAAATGATAAACCCTCTCTCTGAAGAAATCTTGCCAAGGAAACCACATGAGATGGAGAGGACTGAAGGCTTCCAAGATCATGTTTATATTGTTGTTAACATTATTATTAGTATTGCATGAAATATATTGAGTATTACCTGATGAGGAAAATAAATACTTTAATTAAATGCAGATTATTCTTTAAAATAAAAATACATATAACACAGCCTTTACATGGTTATTGAAAATCTTTCCTAAAGAATCTTCTGAGCAGAATAGTTCATGTATATTTCTTTTTAAAATGTTGTAATTTACAGTTGCTTAAAACACATGCCAATAATCAAATTTTGCATTCAATAAAAATACTTAAAAATCCAAAATTATCCATGGGGTGGCTGACATAGTGACACGTTTGCTTTCTGTTGATTCAGTGCCCCATAAACTTTGTTTCAAACATAACATTAGAAATATTGTGGAAATTGTCTTAGACAATGTGTATAAGTTGTGTGAAACATAAATGAATGTTGTGTTTGGACCTGTGTCTTATCTCCCAGATATCTCTTCTACACACACACACACACACACACACCCAACATTTAAAACATTTCTAATCCCAAGCCTTCTGCATAAGGGACACAACCTGCATTGATAATTCCACATCTAGAATGGCATCAGCAGTATATGATCAAATGCAAAACCACATATTTGGAAGGGATATTGCAGGCCACTGGGGGAAAAACTGTACTAGATGACATTGATGGTCCCCTTCATTCTACAATCTGGTCAATCACTCCTCATCGATTTAGGGTATCCAGAACTGCAGTATTTCCAAGGTATGACTGCACAACCTTTGATATGCAGCAACAACTACATACCAGTTTTATCAGACAGCGCCAAAATTAGCTCACCTCTTTACAATGGCGTTTCCTTCTTATAATTAAAGCTTGGGTCATTTCCCTCAATTTGAAGTTTTAAGGCTTGTTTAAGGCTTAACTCTGTCTCTGCAGAAGGATAGCCTTCCAAAACCTCCTGATGCCCTCGTTCTTGTACTGTTCGTGGGACAGAAACTCTACCAAGAAAAACCTGATTGCTCTGAAGATGGTAGTTAGGATTTGTCATTATTCCATTTCTCTTTTTCTGTTCCCCACTTTGTTGGTGGATCAAAAACTGCTGTTGTGATCGGCAAACTTCTTGCTGGGCTGGAGGAACTACAATTTTACAGTGAGTGTCAGGAGCCATCGATTTAGGGGGCAAGTTTGCCCCACATTTGGCAACAGGTATCCGTTTATCAAACTGAGTCATTTCATATTCTAGAACTTTGGGTTGAGAGGAGACATTCTGTTTTGGTTTTTTGCCAGCAGAACCAGATTTGCTGACATTCTCAGTTTTTCCTGTTTTGTTTGCTTTTGTTGATTTCAGGCTGGGTTTCACTTGGCTCCATTCAAACTCACTGTTTGGTGAACTGTGATTCTGACTTAAGGAATGAGTTGTGGAAGAAGGAGAAACAATGGACTGCCTACTTCTACTACGGGGCAATGAATGCTGTTGTATTTGCTCTGTAAAAGACATACTGTGGAAACTATCAATAGGTACTGTCTGGGCAGTTGCTGTAGAAGAAGTTGTGCGAAGTGATGAGTTCTTTGAGCTTTTCAAAGAATTGTTGGATAAGGAGGATTTCTGCCTATCAACCGTGGAATCAGGGGATTCAGAAGGAGAGCTAAAGGCATGAGATGGCCCATTAGACAAGCTACGCAAAGGAGGTTGCATATCACCCCCACCAGTGCTTCCTGAACTATTTGATTTTATAGTTAAGGATTGCATTTTTGAGGATACTGATTGCAAAGGCTTTTGCTCCATTGTATGTACTGGAGATGGAGTACAGCCATTTAAAGTTGAAGCACCATATTTTTCCAGTAATTTGATTATCTGTGTGTGGCCATTTTTTGCAGCAACACGCATAGCTGTGCGTCCAAATTGATCCGCATGGTTTGGATCAGCACTGTGCTCCAGTAATATCTGCACAACATCAATATGCCCCTCTTGGGCTGCAATACAGAGTGCAGTAGCACCTTGATTACATGTATGGTCAACTAGTGCTCCATGCTCAATCAAAAGCTGAACTACTTTGACCTGGCCCTGCCATGCCGCAGACTGCAAAGCTGATCGTTTCTCATTGTCTGCTGCATTCACATCAGCATGATATGTTATCAACATCTGTACCATCTCTACATGACCCTGCCAGCAGGAAACATGGAGTGCTGTCCTTCCTTCAGCATCACTTGCTTCTACATTTGCACCATTTTCTAAAAAATACTCAGCCATTGTTAACTGGTTCTCTAAAGCCAAGATGTAGAGGGTTGGTCGGCCATCAGCATCTTTGTAGTTCACATCAGCTCCATGGCTGAAGAGGAGTTCAACTATGTCTCTATGGCCCTCTAATGCAGCAACACGGAGGGCATTTCTTCCATCATAACCTCTGTGGTCAATGTTTGATTTATTTTCCAGCAAGGTTTGTACACAATCATAGTGACCTTCCTGGGCAGCCAATATGAAGGCTATGCGTCCATCATTATCAATTTCATTTGTTCGAGCACCTTGTTCTATAAGTGCTTCACATATTAACCTATGTCCTTCAAAAGCTGCCATGTGCAAAGGTGTCCATCCTGCATCATCTCTATGATTTTCATCTAACCCTCTATCCAGAAGAGTTCTTACAACTTCAACATTGCCTTGGGCAGAGGCAATGCTAAGAACTGTTCGTCCTTCACTGTCAATGCTATCTACTGCTGCCCCCCAAAACAAGAGAGTATTTACAACTGAAGCATGGCCCATTGAAGCTGCAGCAAGAAGAGGAGTGCGACCATTGTTGTCAGTATGATCAACATCTGCTCCACCTTCCAGAAGCAAGTCAACAACATCTACGTGTCCTTCATAGGCTGCCACCAGCAGTGGAGTCATGCCATCTTTATCACAATGGTCCACCTCTGCACCCCGCTCAATTAAAAGGCTCACAACTGAAGCATGTCCTTTACTAGCAGGTACACAAAGAGCAGCGACAGAGAGAGCAGTCCTTCCATCTACATCTTCATGGTTTACCTGAGCACCATGGTCCAGCAAATGCTCCACAATCTCTTTATGTCCCATATATGCTGCTGCAATTAAAGCAGTTCTGCCTTCATTATCCGCTTTGTTAACCTCAGCCCCATGTTGCAAAAGATTTAATACAATATCTTCATGTCCTCCCCAGGCTGCTGCTCTCAAGGCAGTTCGACTGTCAGCATCTGCACAGTCCACTTTTACTCCAGCATACAGGAGTGCTGAAACCACTTCTGTGTGCCCACCCCAAGCTGCAGATCGCAGTGCTGTCCAGCCATCATGGTCAGTATGGTTTATATTAGCACCACAACCAATTAAACAATTGACAACTTTGGTGTGTCCCTGCCGGGCAGCTAAAGTAAGTGCTGTCTGACCATGTGTATCTTCAATTTCTAAATCTGCACCTCTAGAAACGAGCAAATTGACTACATCAAGATTGCCACTATATGCAGCATTAGCCAACAGAGTTCTCCCACTCGAATCACATTGGTTTACTGAGGCCCCATTATCCAACAGGGTTCGAATGGAATCTTCTCTTTCCAAAGCCTGCCTCACAATGCAAGATGTCCGATCATCCTCGCTGTTGACATGAGCACCAGCTTTGACAAGCAACTGTAAAACTTCTTGTTCTTTCGGGATCAATGTTGACAAAGAATCTTTGACAGGTGTGCCATTCCAGATCATCCACAAAGCCAACTCAGCAGTCTCCAGTTGCAAATTCGAATCAATTAGATGCAAAGCAAATTCCTGAGCCTCCAGGGGTGATAAATCCTTGGCTCGACAGGTGTAACTCATTGCTAGCATTCTGTGTCCTTCTGCTGCATTACAGAGATATTTTTGTGTACAGTGTTTTACATCCAACAGCCATTCAGCAAAACTATAGTGGAAAAGGATCTTGGTGTTTCCAAGGCCATCGACAAGCACTTTTGAAAGAACATCTAACTTGCGCTGGAAATCTTCCATTGATAATGCCATGTTTTTGGTCCACACTGCATGAAACAATTCAACTGTTGTCAGTGGTCTGCAAGCAGCAAGGATAACATTCAGAATAGGCTGAACTTTTGCAAACTGCTTTCTCACAAAAAGTCTTTGACAAAGCCAAAGATATAGACCATTGAGTGTTCCAGGGATATCACGGATTTCTCTTAGCATAATAAAATTTTCTACAACTCCATCTAGGACACGCTCAAGGTACAAGAAACATCCACTGCTCTTGATGTGAAGCTGATTCAACATTTCTGCGGTTTCTTTTGTGAGGTGCTGCCTCAGAGCTTCCTCTTGATCTAAGCGATGAAGAATATACTGCTGAACATCTTTCACGATATAGGCTTTTCGGAGATCATCAAGGCTTATTTTTCGAAACCCTGTAGAAAAAAATCAGAAGAGAGATAAGTAAGTTATTTTCAAGTTTAAACTTCAAAAGGATTATTTCAGGTATTATTAAAGTAGGTGAATAAAAGATATTCTCTAAAACAAAAATTCAGCACATGAAGCAATTGTAATTTAAATCTACATTAAATTACAATAATTCTCGGCAATATTTCTTAGTGTCCCCATCTGCAACTGAGTTGAGCCTCCAAAGGCCCAACAGGACTTTGTTATTCATTTTAGCAGAGAGGACTACAATGAAAGTAGGAATTCTTTTCAATGAAGTGAATGGAAGGTCTATAATTTGAAATAATTTGTGATCATTGGGTTTGGTTGATTTCCATGTCCCTATTCATTATTACGCCTTCTTGTTTCAACAAAATAAATTAATCAGGAACTAAACAAAATAGCTTAATTCAGAATGTTTGTATCAAGTGAGACACATATAAATGGTTTACCCGCGACATCCATTTGTATCCATGGTAAGTTCAGTAAAGTCTCCCCTGCAGATATGGGGGTTGCATTGTATTGTGTACCATGGAAACATTTCAGTGACTTGGGATACTTGGGATAAGTTTGGCTTTCTTTACAAGTCTGAATGCCCTTTCATAGCAATAACATCACACACTATATTATCCCCCAGAAATTGGACAGTCATCTTCTGAAATTGGACAGTCATCTCCCGATCATCTTAGTGCAACCATTTCAAATTAGAAGGATGAATAAAAACCAGTTACTAAGAACATTATTAACTACTTTTTGAAACTTCTCTTTGTATTTTCTTTTCTTAAGATGAGGATAAAGTTGATTCCCCTACAAGAGTAAAGTGAAGAATCCCACTGAATATGATTAAAAGACATCAAATCAGTGATGATTTTTTTGCTCTTGGAAATCATGCCAGTTTTTGGGATTCCTCCCAGAGTCACATCTTTCAGGCCCAGAACACATTTTACAGTCTGCACGTACTTTTCTGGAATCCATTTCCAAGTGAAAGGAACAGCAAAATGTCAACCAGATGAATTTAAAACTGCTTTTATTTAGCCCATTTTGGCAATGAACTAACTTGAGCTTTCTGGATAGTAATTTCCATACTGGTCTTGAGAATCAGCTGAACTTTAACATCTCTGAATGTAAAACCATAAATGGTCATTAAAGCTGATATCAGTTTGCCTGACTGAAACTATTCATTTTAAGACTTAATTTAAAGTACAATTGTTTTAAGTCTCATTTATTATGTTTACAGCACACTAGATCAAGTGCTTTGCTTTCCAAGAAAGGTTTTTTGGAGTCATTGTGGGATTAGAATGTTAAGATGGAATACTTTGTTCCTGGAGGCAGACAAGACTACTGGAATGCTGCTCAGAAGAGCAACACACACACACACACACACACATATATATATTGCAAGGGTGTGCAGACTATTGGAATTTAGGGTGTTATCTAGCTCCCTGGAATTTAGGGTGATCTGAAGCTAAACAAAGCTAGACATGTGCTTTGTCAATAATAAAAATATATGGCAAAGAGTTTATAAAGAGACAATTTGATATTGGATGGAAGGAGCCAATTATTAACATGTCATGTGAAACTATCAGCCATCCCCATCTGCTATCAACAGCCCTTTGACAGGCACTTGCTATCTGCTACATAATTGACACCCCCCCCCCAAACTTGGGTCTCCCAGGTGTTTTGGACTACAGTTCCCAGAATTCCTGGAAGTTGTGCAAGCTGGTTGCAGCTTCCGGGAGTTGAAATGCCAAACACTTGGAAGACCAAAGGTTGGAAACCACTGTGATAGATGAAAACTTCTATATACACTGCCATTCCTAATGACCAATATCACAATGAGTTTCTAGGTGTATATATAGTTCCAAATTCCACTTCCATTGTCAAAAAGACTAAAGCATCTATCCTTTTAACTGTGATCCCTCTGCAGAGCTAAAGGAAATGAGACAATTTTGATTCTGAAAATGAGTTTGTGAAACAGTGGTGACAATCAAAAGAAATCTGACCAAAGTAAAATATCATTACAGTTATCTTTAAATACAGACACACATTAAAAACAACAGTAATTGAATCAGAATCTAATTGAGATTTATAGTTTTACCTAAGAACTTTAGTGTTCAATACTCCAAGGACAAGATCATAAATCTAACACTTTACATAAATCATGTGAATGCAACAAGATAATTAACTAATCTACTGTGTATTAGAGTTACTGAGAAACCCACCTCCATCTAGAACAGTGTTTCCTGACCAGTGTGCCATGGCACACTAGTGTGCCGTGAGCGATCATCAGGTGTGCCGTGGGAAATTGGAGATAGAAGAGAGAGAGAGAGCCTTCCTGTCCTACCGGGAAGCCCTAGCTGGGGCTCGATCCCTTGCCTGAGTCCCGCAAACACAGCCTCCTTTTGGGAAGCCTTGTGCCGCCGGACTCACCACTTGCCTTCTTGGGCTTCCTCCTCCCCTCCGCTCCTTCCTCGGCCTCGGAAGGGTTTGAGCCGAAAGGCAAGGGACTGTGTGAGGCAGAAAGAGCTGCACTGAGAGAGTGAAGATCCTGGGATGGGACTTCCCCGGGTCCCCTGGCTGCCTGGGGGCAAATCTACACTGTAGAATTCATGCAATGAGGCATCCCTTGGTCTTCCAGAGCTCAAGGCTGGGGAATCCCGAGATGTGTAGTTTGGGGAGGCTCAGGATGGTGTCAAACTACCACTCCTGTGATTCCCTCGCACTCAGCCAAGGTGGGTCAAGGGGCGTTCGGGACACAGGGTTGAGGCACCTTTAAGCAGGGGCCGAAAACTAACAGGGTTTGCTCACTTAAGGCAGGCATGGGCCAACTTGGGCCCTCCCTCCAGGTGTTTTGGCCTACAACTCCCACCATTCTCCCTTTCTGTGTAGGCTATATGTGTGGTGTGTGTTTATGCATATATGTACTGTGTATATACATATTAACTATATGTATTACTGTGTTAAAGTGTCATTTTGTGTCATTTTGGTTGTGCCCCAGGATATTGTAAATGTAAAAAATGTGCCGTGGTTCAAAAAAAGGTTGAAAAACACTGCTCTAGAATATGTGAACTCAGAACAAGCCAAATGAGAATCAGGATAACATATGAGGCTTCTACAGAATTACAGGAATATATCTTCCACTGCATAGAATGATAAACACTCATGCTGTTGTTAGAACACAGTTGACTCTGGGAAAAGACCCAACAATATTTACTAATGCTTTAGAGTCCGAAAGAGCCACACATATAGCAGGCCAGCTGGAATGTTGCTTTTCCTATAGCTAAAGCAGCTAGACCAGAAAACAGAGGAACTAACATGAGGTTGGGGATCTAGTATAATCTGTTTGGATTGTCCCACTAATACCAATCCTGTTGGCCTATAGCAGTGGTTCTCAACCTGTGGGTCCCCAGGTGTTTTGGTCTCCAACTCCCAAAAATCTCAGCCAGTTTACCAGATGTTAAGATTTCTGAGAGTTGAACGCCAAAACATCTGGGGACCCACATGTTAAGAAACACTGGCCTATAGTCTGTGATGCTAATTTGGAAACAGTTAAGAGTAGTGCAGCAACAGTTAGCTGTAGCCGATAAACAGGGAGATTAAAATGACTCTACCTGAAATCATCTTTTAAAAATAGGTCAAATTAGTTTCCACTTACATATGAATTTTCACAACATAATACTATATATCTATAACAATCTTGCCTGGACAATAATAAGATTAGTACATGGGAAAGTATATCTCATGAATTCCTGAACGTGAGCAAATCAGGATGAGCAGCCACCACTTAAAACAATCCCACGACCCAGCTTCAGCATTGTTCAGATTTTTTCCCAACTTCTTCCTAATACAAGCCCCAACATGGATTTCTTAGATTTAATAAGTTTTTGGCTCAGATCCATTCTAAATTTAATTTCTGGCATCTCACCAAGATCTTG
Organism: Anolis apletophallus; assembly: GCA_030556195.1. Taxonomy (NCBI): domain Eukaryota; kingdom Metazoa; phylum Chordata; class Lepidosauria; order Squamata; family Anolidae; genus Anolis; species Anolis apletophallus. The sequence continues at coordinate 72,641,093 of JARBWK010000012.1, read as the reverse complement.
GATCAATGTAAGATGGACCAGTGCTATATGAATTCTCTAAAGCATCTTGCTTGGTCATTAATAAAACAAACAGAAACAAGCACTGAAAATAAAACAGAAAAGTCACGAGACACCTTGAAGAACAGCTCATTGTACTCCCTTAAAAGATAGCAAAAATATGTTATCTTGATAGGACCAAAATAGCTGCCCCTCACTCCACTGTAAAACCTAAGCTTCTCGTATGGAATTATAATACTGTTATAATGCTGAATTTTATTATCCTGAATCTGCTTGCCGCTTCTTCCAATATGGAAAATTCAAAGTCAACCTTTCTCCTTCATTCAATGCATATTAAATATGTAATCTAAATGATGGAGCAATATCCAGTGCTTCAATATGAATAATTCACATTGCCAATCTAAGTCGATCTAAGTAGAATTAGGCCTTTATATTAACATTTTATGCATACCTACTCATAAGGAACTAATCCCTCAGCACTGAAACACTAATCAGAAAAGTAAAGTCCCTTCTTTAACAAGACCATTTGCAACAACAGCTTCAAAATACTTCAGTAACAGAATACAAGCAAACTTGTTAATAAGGGAATGTGTTAAAATGGAAATGTGTGGGTTAACTAACAGCCTACAATGAGGACAAAATTATTTTAAAATATTGTATCTTTAACATCAGGAATGCTACTCAGATGACACCCTGTAATCAAAATGGTGGCTTAAAAGTCCCTTAGATCTAATCCCAAGATCTAGTCCTTGCACTTTACTACTGTTCCCTACCCATAGATATAGTATTTTATTTTATATTGCCCTTCTAGTCTTAATTCTGTCATCTAACTTTTGCACTTTATCCATCAGCCCTGTCCATGCAACGGACTGCACCAGCCCACCCATCCGAGCCCAGAAAATGTTTACTATATCAGGCTACTGTTTGTTTGCTCGATGGTTGTTTTTATATTGTGTTATGTTGTTTGCTTTATATTGTTTTATGATGTTGCCTTACGAATTTAATTGAGCGATTTTAACTATGTTGATCAGGTTTGTCCCTATGTAAACTGCCCCGAATCTCTTCAGGGAGATGGAGGCAGGATACAAAAAATAAAGTAGTAGTGGTGGTGGTAGTTGTTGTTGTTATTAGATACACACAAATGCAAATATTTAAGTGGGATAGAGCTTATTCACTAATGTTGTTGTATGCACATTGTTGCAGCCAAGTTTGTCTTAAAACACCATAGGTTAGAAATAATCTTGTATCAGGTACAGTATCTGGGCAAGGTGTTGGGGACAAATTTCCACCATTGAAGTCACATGTAAAGTGCAGGTAACATCAATTTTTTTCAACAAAAAAAGAGAGTTGTTGACAGGGATTTCAGTGTATTTTCCATGAAAAGATGAAAACATGGTTTTGTGACCAAGCCTTCGGCAACTAATACAGTGCAATAGATGCCTTGGATTTATGTGTAATGATCATCGGAATAGCCCAATCTTGATTGTGGATAATGTGATTTTAAAGCTGTAAGTAGTATTGTTTATGTTTCAATTGCTTTTAACCTTGCTTTAACTGAATGTTATTTAATTGTTGAATTATTTAAGGCATTGAATTTTGCCTCTAATGTAAGCCACCTTCAGTTCCCCCTTTGGGGTCGAGAATGGCAGGATATAAATATAGTAAATAAATAAATAAATAGATGTTTTAAATCCATCTACACATATATCACACCATTTACAATGCAATCCTACGTGTTTCTACATAAAAGTAATATTACTAGGCCCATTGTGTAGGAGTTAAGATGTATAAATCGGGGCACAATGAAATGGATCCAGAAAAATTCAGCTACACATACGTCCCACTGAATTAAAGCCATGACTGTTTGCATTGCTTTCAGTTGGATTCAGTTGGGTTCAAACATGTTTATAGTGTGACAGATATGGTGAAAAAAAAAGAATAAAGTATTTTTATAATGTTTATAATGAAGTTCAATGTTCTATAGTTTTCTGAACCTAAGTCTATGTGAATTAACAGTAGTAAAAGAACAATCTACTAAGCATGGCCAGACTTGTGGCTCAAGAATTTCAAATACTTGCTCAAGAAGACTTAACTTTGATGCAATTCATTAAAAAGAACAAGAAAAAATGAAATAGAAAAAGTAAATAGAAGCTGAAATAGATTTGAAAGTGAACGGCTTATAAGAGGCAGGACTATTAGTGAACTCAAACGACTAAGGATTACTTATCTAAAAATACACCTGTAATTTCAACATAGTTAACAAAAATCACTGGAGCATAAACTTCTTTTATACACATGTGCTTACAATCCAGAAGGCAATGTTAAGGATGTTAATATTCCACTATTTTGTCCTTGCAAGTGAGGAAGACTAATTTCCAGCTCCTTTCCTGTTGCTAATAAAAACTACTATAATTACAACTATATGTGAAATCCTGCTGAAGGCAAAAGTATTGGGGACCAGGTTGTCCATTCTGAACTCCTGAAAGCAGCCTCCTTCCCAAATCTTTCAGGTAGTCTGGCTATGCAGTGCCCTGTAGAGACAGGTTTAGAGCTCTGCACAGTTGGGCTTCCCGCAGAATTTGACACCTAAAGAGGGAGCTACTTTCGAGAGTTCAGGGTGGCAGATTGTGTCCCCAAATGCAAGTCATCCTTTTAGCCACTCTACCCTCCATAGGGCAACAGGAAATTAGGATGTGTTGTGTGCGGTATTTGCACTGTATTTCTTCTTAGCTTTTGAGTGGTATTCACACAATCAAACATATTTATTTTGTGTAGAAATGTAAAGTGAGCTCTCCATATTCAGTGGAAAGTTAAAAACTGTGAATAAAACAGTATTTTTAACCAAGGGAAAATATCTCTAGGAATTTCTAGGTCCTCCAAGTATGACAGCTGATTTTAGGAGGACGTAGAGATTCCTAGAGAGAACGTTTGAACAAATTCATGAATCATGAAATCCGTAAAAGTCAAACTAGCAAATGGGGAGAGCTGACTCTTTTGCATGAAAAATGTGGGTTTCTGGATTTAAAAAACTACTACATGGTTTTGTTCATTACTGGGTTTTTCTTGTAGGAAAGAACAATCTTGCATAGGTTTTGGGCAACAAAAATTGCACACAGAAAAAAGTAGGCTTCCACAACAGAACTGTTTAATATTGGGGGCAATACTTTTATTGTGTAATATTGATATTTTTGTGTATATGATTAGCACATCCAGAATCACTTACAGAACATATGGGAAAAACAAAATAAGAGAGAAAAGGAAAGAGTAGATAAATGTACCTTCCCTGCTACCTCTAGGATGATAAGAAAGTAATAAAACATCTAAAAGTTGGCCACCCGAAATGAAATTCATAAGTGGGACTGTTGAAAGAAAAAGTAATCCCTGGTTGCATTTTTTAAGAAGCCTCCAACGGGTCGATAGAAGGTTTGATTTGTTTAATTATGCAAGGCTTATATGACCTAGATGTTTTTTATTTCACATAAGCATATCATTAGTTACTGCATAAAACATTTGCTGAAACATATTCAGCTGCTCTTCATTTTGTGGTGTAGAAATCTATCCCTAGCTTATTTCTGCCTTTGGCACCCAATTTTCTATTAAAGAAGTCACACACAGGCACAGATTTTCTTTTTGAGCTGATGTGTACCTGTTCTATCAAATCTAAAGAGATAATCAAAACAATTGAGCTTGGAATTGGCATGAATGACCCCAACGCCTCCACAGAAATGTATCTTTAAACATAAATATTTTTACATAGAGGATGACATGATACATAAAGTTACAATTGTTTTGGGAAGGAAGCATTTTCTGAGATGGTAGTACAGCAGAAAGTCCACGATGCAATCTTAAACATTTGCAATACAATACTACTACTACTACTACTACTACTACTACTTCTACTACATTTTTCCGAATGAAGCAGAGAGTGTTTGAGGATCAGGACATCCATATGGCAACCAATGTGCAATGTGCTTGTTTATAAAGCTAATGTCCTCCCAAACTTGCTATACACATGTGAAACATGGACAGTCTACAGATGTCACACTCAATTCCTGAAACAATTCCATCAGCGTTGCCTCTGAAAAATCCTGCAAATCTCTTGGGAAGACGGGCAGACAAATGTCTGTATCTTGGAAGAAGCAAAGACCACCAGCATTGAAGCAACACTCCTACGCCATCAACTCTGCTGGACTGGCCACGTTGTCCAAATGCCCAATCACCATCACATAAAGCAGTTATTATACTCCCAACTCAAAAATGGGAAATGTAATGTTAGTGGACAGGAAAAGAGATTTAAAGATGGGCTTAAAGCCAATCTTAAAAACTGTGACATAGTCATGGAAAACTGGGAAGTCCTGACCCTTGAATGCTCTAACTGCAGGTCAGCTGTGACCAGCAGTGCTGCAGAATTCGAAGAGGATGAAAGGGAGAATTGTGCCAAGAGAAAGGCACATCAAACCAACCCTGACTGCCTTACACCTGGAAACCGATGTCCTCACTGCGGGAGAACATGAAGATCAAGAATAGGACTCCACAGCCACCTACGGCCCCACCGCCAAGACACAATACTTGGAGGACCATCATCCTTGCACTATGAGGGATGGCATAAGTAATAATGATGATGATGATGTAACAACAACTAGAAAACAGCTGATATGAAAACATCTGAGACCTTGGAGATTCAAGTGTCAGAGCAGGTATTTTTCAAAATTACAATTTGGGTTCTTAGGAAACAAATTGAGGCAATATGATGTAATACATGATGTTGTTTCTATAAGCCTGATTAATAATGATGGTACTTGATCCACATGTCACTAGTTAATCTTCCAAGGAGAAAAAAAAGTGGAGGGAAAGAAAAGACACATTTGCCCTCAAAACATTTGGCTGGTGAGAAACTACATTTGCCCTTCAGCCCTGGAAATATGCCAATTAAATCAGATCCACATTAGTGAGGAAATGGTGCTGCTTTAATGCTGCAGCCAGAACAATGTTGAGTACTTGAGGCAATAATGTTGTTTTTCAGAATTTGTCATTGTCATAATTGAACTTCCATGGTTTTTTATGGGGAGGTAGTTCATCTTTTCTGCTGGGTTTTCGCTCTTTGGGGCTTTTGTAACCACCCTGCTTAAAAAAGCACAAAAACCACCAAAAACTATTTCCCTACATTTGCAATTTTAATTTGCTCTCTTTTCTGGGTAGATTAGATATGTTTCTCTTCAAACAATGTTGCCACTATTCTTTCTTTTCTTTGTTTTCCTAATTGGATTTTCTCGTTTATCTACTTGTATTGTGCTGTTGTATGAATTAAACAATGAAGCTAGGAGGAACAAATTTTAAGTTGCAACTTTTGTGTGGATAAATTAGATTTAATTTGCGTTTGACTAGTAATATCCAGTGCCATTTCTTTAAATAAGATGTGGGGCAAAACACAGGCATGGTGTTGCTACATAAAATAACTTAGTAGAATTAACAAAGCATATTTTTTCTTGAAATAAAACATTGCTTATTCCTTTCTTTTTGTGAGCATGCTGGGTGGGTGGTATGCCTTTGTCTAGAACGATACATAAAATGTTTTGTTTAATATTTAATGTCCTGATTCCTACTGGCAATCCCAACTAAGACAGACCCCAATAAACATTTATGTAAATCTTACTGATTCAATGGCTTTACTCTATCTAAGAATAATAGGATTCTGGTTAGAAACAGCAATATTCACTGCATTGAAGAAAAACTGGAATAATCTTTAACAACCATAGTAATATGGCAGTTTTTTTTCTGTGTCAGGAGCGACTTGAGAAAACTGCAAGTCACTTCTGGTGTGAGAGAATTGGCTGTTTCCCAGGGGATGCCCGGATGTTGTGCAATCGTCATTGGAATGGCCCGATCTATGTGCTTGGATTTCAATGTTTTTATTAGGTGTTTTAATTGTTATATTTCATATTTCAAATGTCCTTTTTATATAGTGAATTGTCTTACTGATTTTATGTTTAGTTATATGGTGTTGATTTGAGATTTGGTTTATGTATGTAAGGCATTGAATTTTATTTATTTATTTATTCAGCTTCTATACCGCCACTCCCAAAGGCTCGGGGCGGTTGAAATAAATGTTTTAATTTTAAAGGGACAAATTGCAATGGTGATATGACTGATGAGACTGGTTTTATTGTTTAATTTTGTATGGTTTTAACTATGTATTGTTTTTATGTGATGTTTTAATATGTGATTTTATTATTGTAATTTTGTAATAGCCTCTAATGGGGCTTAATGTAATGCTGTCCTGAGACCCCCTTCGGGGGTTGAGAAGTGACGGGATACAAATACAAGAAATAAATAAATAAATAATTTTCAGACATTTCCCGCTGACTAAACAAAGAGGCGGTCTTTACTAATTCCTTTCTTTCCTTCTCCAGATGATTAGGAAGCTCTGGAACAGCACAAAAAATGCACTGTGGCCACAGAGACTGCAAGAATCGCAAAGATTTACATACACACAGAATGCTGATAAGAGTGTCCTAAGCAAAGCGTTTTTACTGGCAAAAGGTAATGCTAGATCCAACACATTAGCTTAAATTCTACTGCTAGTGTCAATTGGGAATCAAAGTTAACTTGATAAATCAGCAGTAATCTAAATGCCACTGAGAATACCAGTCACTAGTTGAGACTGTGTGCACGCCGTATCCCTTCAAGTCATTTCTGACTTATGTTGGACCTAAAGTGACTGTGTCATGGGGTTTCTTGCCAGAATTTGCTTTGAGGGGATTTGTCCTTCCCTTCCTCTGATGTTGAGAGAATGTGGTTTTTCCAAGGTCATCCAGTGAGTTCCATAATCGAGTCTAGAGTCGGACCCTGGTCTCATAGTCCAACACTCAAGCCACTACATCATATTGGCTCTTTTAGCTTTGATTAAAGGAAAAGGTAAAAGTTTTCCCTGACATTAAGTCTAGTCATGTCCAACTCTGGGGGATCAGTGCTCATCTCAATGTCTAAGCCAAAGAGCCAGCATTGTCCATAGACATCTCCAAGGTCATGTGGCCAGCATGACTGCATGGAGTGCCGTTACCTTCTCACCAAGCCAGTACTTATTGATCTATTCACATTTGCATGTTTTCGAACTGCTAGGTTGGCAGAAGCTGGGACTAACAGGGGGAGCTCCCCCCGCTCCCCGAATTCAAACCTCCAACCTTTTGGTCAGCAAGTTCAGCAGCTCAGCTATTTCACCCACTTCACCATCAGGGGACCCTTCAGCTTTGATTACCAAAAAATTATATTCCATTTCGTTATACACTACACTTTCATATCTCTAGAGGTTACGTTTTTGGACTTTGTGGGGATTCGCGAATAATAGCAAACCCTATTATTTTCAATGAGATGAATTATGGAGGTACTTACTTGGTGTGAAGTAAGTAAGCAAAATATTGGATAAGTGAAATTGTGTATATCAGTTCTGTGGATATAGATATCTTACTGTCCTTAATGGGATTCTATCCCACACAACTGCTTGATCTTTAATAAATGCTTCCCAACATCTCACCCTGAAACTGTATTGAAAGCCTTAGAGGATTATACTCTGTGCAGTTCCAAAGTTCCTTCTCTCAAACTTGAATGTTTGTCTTTAAGCAACATTCTTTGCTCTTCAGGGCTTGTTTACAGGAGATCTTATCTCAAAAACACCAGCCTAAGTTTGGCCTGATCTGAATTGAGGATGCAGACCTCCATCCTGGGACTGCAAGAGTTCAAAGTAAAGATACCACATTGGAAATAATCAAAGATCCTTGATTGGCATGACTGTTCATGTCAAGATAAGCAACTACATTGTAAACAACTGTGGCTATGTCTCTAGAAGAAGGGAGTCTGGGATTCTATGGGGACTCCTGAGTAAAATCACTCTGGGGAGTCTATGAGCAACACTCAATTATGTTTTATTTGCAAAACATCCTTTCATTCTGCACATTCTGTTTGCCATGTTTGCCCTTGAGACAGCCATGCTCACAAGTCATAAATCTTCCTAGGCAGTCACTACGAAAATCCCGTAAAAATTGGAGTGTTATAGTTTTTGATAGATCTATCTAAAATGTTACAGCCCATAAATCCTTGAGTTTACTCTGGAATTACTGTTAGTCCTCAACTTTCACTGTTGTTACAGGTGCAAGACTTTTGCAAAAGTGGTGAAACTATTAATAAAAAACCTGATCTTTTTTAATCTGAGGGAACACCTCTCTATGAATCTGTAAGTGCTCTATGAAACTCCATGGTCCATGTCGACTGACAGAAGTTAACTATAGAGTTCCACTGGAGGAAATGTGTGGAGGGCTAATTCTACCTTTTTCTATCAGGAGGAAGATAAGCTCAGTTTACTCCCTCTCCCTCCAATTTCTGCCACAGTAGGATCAGAAATAAATCTACTTTGTGGAGGAGGTATAATTTCCATTCATCTTTAAAGAAGTAATGACCCCTATACCTATGCTGTATCAGGCATTTTGCTGCACAAGGCATAGGACAGGATGGCACACTTCTGCCATTTCATATATAAAACCAGATTGATAATTTGTTAACACTTTACTTACTGTACCTAAAACAAGCTCAAGGAAAGGCAGAGTCAGCTGTGTGGCACCGAAAGCTCTGCCCTTCATACTTGCAGCTCTACCTCACAATGTCTCACTCTTTCTAATGGTTCTTCCTCTCAAGATTGACATTAAAAAAATCTTAAAATTATTTTAAGATTGTTTGTTTTGGTGTCTACAGCATAGGCGGGCTGGATTCCCAGGTACCAGAGAAGTGAAACTTTGGTCTTGAAGAAGAAATCTGAATTGATCAGTTTCAGGAGGCTGTTGAGTTCGGCCAAAGGCCACACTAACTTCAAGTTGAGGCCCACAGGCTGCTCTTCCCTGATTGAGAAGCAATTATTGCAATTATTTTTCAAATTAAAACTAAAATTAATAAAACTGAGTCTGCGTGATAAAAATATGTTGGACAAACATCTAAAAATAACTTCCTTTGAGAAACTTGATACTTGGCAAGCTAGCATAGTCATGATAACTTAATAGCCTCTGGTATTTTAGAGCCAGACATTCATTGAAGATGTTTGGCTTTGAGGCCCAGGTGGTATTTTAATACCTTCCTGAAAGTTTGTAATTGTTAAAAACCTAAACATTCAAATAAAAAATGCATTAACCTGTGTTAATTTCAAGGGGCACGTTGTATATAGTATTTTTCTTATTTATTTGGATTATTTGGACTCCAAAATATTATAAGCAGCTAAAGATATGTTCTCAAAAGTGGAGGATGCACAAGCAGTAGCCGTTGTGTACCTTTAAGTCAGTTCTGATTTATGGCAACCCTAAAGCAAACTATCAAAGATGGGTTTTGGCAGAATTTATTAAAACAGGGCTGAAATGGTATGATTTACACAAGGTGTCCATGGTTGAGCAGGCATTCAAACCTTGGTCTCCAGTAAGCAAAATAATGTTTCTAAAACAAAATATTTTAAGACCCACTGACATTTAGCTAATGGCACAAGGTGCCATTTTATTCTTGTTGCAACCTTCTGAGGTACATTCAATTTATTTATTTAATCTATTTATAGTCCGCCTTTCTCAAGGTGGCTTACATATAAAAACAAATAAATTCCAATACCATTCAAATTCAAATTAAATTAAAAGTGCATATTAAGTATTTAAAAACATCACACTCAATATAAATCACAGTGACACTCAATCTGTCACAGATTGACAGAGAATCATGGCCCAAAGTGACCAAAATGAGGATTTGAATGTGGATCTCCCCATTCTAGTCTGAAACTAATTCAAAGCCTGACCACATTATCTTGTATGTGTGTGTTTTGCAGGGAGAGGGGATTCCACTAAATATCCTACAACCCCAAAGGGCCGAAGTTTATAGATCATGGGGAACAACTGTCTGTCAACTAGGGGTCAATTTCTATCTGGCCCCTACAGTGATCCCAAATTTCACTGTTATCCTATGCAGTCACTATCAAAATAGTAACAGTAATAAGAAGTGACATCAGAATGGATTCTTGGTTCACTTTTTGCACTTTGAAATTTAATGCAATTGCTCATGAATGCCCCAAACTCCCTTACACCAAGACAAACCATGAAATAAACTATTTTCTAACTATAGCCTTTTTTTTTATTTAAAAATCATATACAATATTTACTTTTAGAGGGGAGAATGCAAAAAGATACATATACTTTGCATCTGTTAAGGAGGTATACAGGATTTGAACTTGGGTATGTGCAAAATGATTTAGAAAAAAACCCAACATTAAAATTAACCCCAGAAATATACCCCAAGGTGAAAAGTCTAGCTTCTCTAATATTTCTAGTAAGTGGTAAATATATTCATAGAACATGTGGAAAGTGAAGTGGTCATGATTGCATCAATAAGGTATTCTTTATCTCCAAAGACTCAACAGAAGTCTTGAAACAATCCTAGAAAAGTTCATCGGCTTGCCCATTAGAGACTTTTTCTTTTTTTACATCATCAGATCATATGTATAGCTCTGAATATGCAAAAGGAACCTTTCATGGTGTGTGTGTGTTGTACTTTCATTGTGTTTTCCTGTACTTTGTTTGAGTCCATGCTGTGACTCATCTCAGGTTTCAATTTGAGAGAAACTCAGGATAAAAAATGAATTATTTAGTAAATAACTGAAATGAAATAAAATCTTTCTGGAAGATTAACATGAAAGCACGGAGATGGGAGGTGAGCAGGTCTTGCCTAGCTGCACTTGTACATAGAAAACCTGTTCTGGAATTTGGTGATCTTCATTAAGTGAACACAATATAGGAGAACCCCTATTCCTGCTGCTCCATCATTATTTCTACTGATATATATATGGAGATTGACAATCCAAAGAAGAGAGTCTCTTCTACATGTGTATGGATCACCTTGGGACTTACAAACCCTGGAAACTGTTTTTAATTACATAGGAGCTACCCAGAGAGGAAGCTCTTCTCTTTGGCTTCTCAGTATGACCCCCATATCTATGGATGATATATTCCAGACCCGACATAAGTACCTGAAACCATGGATAATAGCATACCATAGATTTATAATGGAGGTTGTTTTGAAACCCATGAACATTTTTTTGAAGCGTGTACAAGTGAAACTTTGAATATCAAATCTATGGATTCTTTATTTATGTATTTATTTATTTGAAACATTTATATTCTGCCCTTCTCACCCTGAAGGGGACTCAGGACAGAGCACAAGAAATATACAGCAATCATTCCATGCCAGGACATAAAATAACTATAAATATACACAACATTAAAATCAGTTATACGAGTATCTACTTTAAAATCAGCTGTTTAAAACCATCTCAAGACACCATGCTGGCTCCGGTCAGTGGAGTAGGTTTCCTATTGCCTCCCTGCACTGTCCCAAAGGCTGTACAAAATAACAGAAGTTGCTGCCTGTATGAACATGTGTTTATTTAAACATGTTGTTTGTTACAGAACACCTGACTAGACTTTCTATCTTTCATGTAACAGGCTCCCAAGTCACCTCAGATTAATTTCAGGAAGGTTAGGCGCCCCCAGTTGCGCAATGGGTTAAAACCTTGTGCCAGCAGGACTACTGACAGAAAGGTGGTGGTTTGAATCTGGGGAGTGGTATGAGCTCCGGTCTGTCAGCTCCAGCTTCTCATGCAGGGACATGAGAGAAGCCTCCCATAGGCTTCTCCCAGTGGACACATCCTGGTGTCCACTGGGCAATGTCCTTGCAGATAGCCAATTCTCTCACAGCAAAAGCAACTTGCAATTTCTCAAGTCACTCCTGATACAAACACAAAAAGCATAAAAGGTGAGAGAATCAGTCTCTGAAATTAGATAAAAAGTTAATTAGAAAATTATAAGATTTCATTTTAAATTTAAGTAGTTTTATTATTTTTAAATACAGAAAGTTACATTTAAATCCCAGAAAAGCAAATTAAGCATACACCTATGATCTGCTAAAATGTAATCACTGTCTCTCTTACAAAGCATTGAATAAAATAATAAGAATAATAATAATCTTTATTTGTACCCTACCACATCTCCCGAACGGGGACTCGAGGTGGCTTACATGAGGCCGAGCCCAACAACACAACAGCAAAATAAAATCAATAAAAAACAACAACATAGCCAATTACATAGAACATAAACTGAAAATACTACAATCGATATAAAATTACAATAAAATAAAACCATTTATGACACTGAACAATGAGTGGGCTTCATGTACAGAATTAAAATAAAAGGAATAAAGATAAAAACAGGGGGGTGAGATAGCTGTGGGGCAAATTATTTGTGAGGGAGAAAACTCTTTCAAAAGACATAGAAAAAAGACCTTCATATAAGGGGGGGGGGAGGTGTACACTCAAAGCAAATATTGAGGGTGAATGATGACATGAGATTATATACTTAATCTCCAAAAGCACAGCAGAAAATATGTTTGATGTTAAGAATTATACATTAGCTCAATCAATTTATTATTACCATATAGATATTGTACACTTTGAAATGAATGCTTACTCAGCTATGCCCATTTTGCAAGTATATATATATACTCCCTATAAACATTTCCTTCTACATCTCCTCTAAACAAACTGAACTTGCCTGTAACCAACTGTTTACTTTCTTCTGGAAGTTCTGGACTCTCAGATATATCTAAACAAAGATACAAGTGCTAGCATGTTGACTGCAAGATTAGTAAGAGTCTTCAATTGTTAGCTATTTTTTGTTTCTGAGATGAGGACAGATTGAAAAAACGCAGCTGAGTTTGGCAAGATAAGGGAGGAGCAGGAGAAGGGAAACAAACAATCACCTTGGAAGGAAGGGACTAAGAAAAACCTGATGTGTGCAAACTCTAATACTGATTCTACAGTTCACCTTGAAGAAAATCCAATTTAGGCTGCTGTGACTTGAAAGGCAAATAGTGTGTGTGTACACATGTGTGCATACACGTTTCTGAGTGTACATGTAATATTATTTAAAAAAGAAAGAACTGCAAGGTATTATGCGTACATGCATGTGCCTTCAACTTACCTGTCAATTTTTAGTAAATTCATTAATTTCATAGGATTTTAAAAGGAATACTCAAGTTTGGTTTTGCCAGTTTCTTCTTCTATAGCACTTGGTATTCATTGGTAATATCCCACTCAAAGACAAATGAGATTTGACCCTGCTTAGCTTTCAAGATCAGACAGGAATCTGGTGCCTATAGGGTATTTAGGCCATGGAGTAGTCACTTATACATTTACTCTATTTATGTGCATATATTTTGTGTCTAGTTCAATCATTTAATATATTTTTATTTAGCAAATCTGCAAAACATTAAGAGGAAACGCAATGTAATCTAGTCAACCAAGGTGCTGAATAGTGAGGATAATGCTTCAGAACCATGGATACCTCCTTAAAAGTTTGAACTGCCACTAGCACCCATTCAGCTGATCAGATAATCAATGAAACCTCAGAGGTCTAGAACAGGGCATCCACATGTTAATCTCAACTTGAAACTTATAATTAAATCACCAATTAAAAGTCCTAACTCATATTGTGTTTCCTAAATCAGCAGATTATTTGCCTTACTAACATGGAAGCCACCAACCACCAAAGGGTATGAAAGCCATTCTGCCCTCTTTCTGCAAAGTCCAACTGTAACAGAATTTATCAGATGCTCACATATAGAGGGGATAGACAGAGGTTAAGGAGGGGAGTCTAAAAAACCAAATTAGCCAATTTATTAGATGCTTGATTACAATTAAATGCATCCAAGTTTTATTTCTCTTATCAGTGACTGAACTGTAAAGACCATGACTACAACATGGGAAGAAAGCTTTTCAACCCTTCGACCCCACTTCCCCCTTTCCGAAGCTGACACAAATATTCACTCATTCAAGTACCCTATCATTACTTTAGCTCAAACGGAAATACATCAAGGAGTTTCTAGAGGGAATGAAAACACAACCTGTGGTACTAGACCAGGTTTCTTATACCTTCAGTAGTATTCAGATCACTGCCTCAATACAAGTAGGCTTTACAAAAAGGCCAAGAATCCAGTTTTCATGCTTCTCTGCATTTCAGAAAAATCCCACAACAATAGAAGCAGAGTGATAAAATGAGCTCACAATTCACCATAAACTGGATAAACAAGTTGTAAAAGATTCCCAAAAGTCTTTGCTAACAATGTATTCTCAGGAACAAATACAGTTACACCCATGCCATGAGCTTGCAAAATGCAACTTTCACTCACCCAAAACAAGGTAAAAAATCTATTTTTTTAGGGAGAAGAAATACTTGGTCATTATTATGAAATGTAGATTAGTCCAGGTTCTCTTCTGGCTGACAGTGATGGAAATTGAAGACCACAGAAGACTAGGGACTGGAGTAGATAATTCGATTTTCTTTTTGTTACAGACATGTCAAATTCGCCCTTCTATAGTTACAAGTAAATGCTATAGAGCGCCCTGGAGATACATCATAAGATAACGCAGCACTTATCTCTGACAGAACCTAGTTGTAACACATTATAAAGTAATGCTATTATTGTTACATTGTCATGCAACAAAGAACAATGATAGCCTTTCCTAACAATAAAAATCTGCTTCCAGTGTCCCCTGAGAGTCACATAGCTGCCAAAACCTAGAAAAAATAAATCAGAAATGATTGGAATTCACCCCTGGTTCTGAAAAACTGATTTTATGCTAAGCATCCACCCAGAAAACTATGTAAAGTTTAAATGAGGGATGGGCAACATGAGGCCTGTGGGTTATGTGTGGCTTCTGAAGTCTTTCATCTCTCCCCAACCCTCCTCCTCACACACTTCTGTTTTAGATGCAATTTTCAAACAATTTTTGCTCCCAAAGCATACAAAAGCTCCTACATATGTGAAAACAAACAAATTACCCAAACTGCAATAGATCCTTCTGTTTGTGTGGATGTGCCTTCAAGTTGCCTGCTGACTTAGGGAGATTTCATGAATTTTATGGGGTTTTCTTAGGCAAGGAATACCCAGAAGGTGGTTTTCCACTGTCTTCCTGTGAAACACAGCCAACAGCTTCTGGTATCCCTTAGTGGGCTCCCATTCAAGTACTAGCCAGCCTTGACCCTCTTAGTTTCCAAGATAAAACAGAATTTAGTGCCTTCAGGGTATTAAGGTTAGGAATCCTGTATTAGCCCCATAGACCTCTATTTTCCACCACAGTCTCTGTTGTCATCTTGAGAGGAAGTGCAGAGACAACCAGAGGCAATTGGGCATTCTGGTGTAGCAGAGAGTGCTATGGGACACAGATATTATATTTAAAGATGGAACAAAAACCTCTGTCCTCCTGGACAACTTTATAGGAAGAAGGCAAATAATAATGAAGAAGGTTTTTAAAATCAAGTCAGAGGTGCTGTGATTTTAGCTCTGAATGTATCTTTAATAAGTTTTTATTAATTTTAACTGTGAATTTTAATACCATTGATATTTTATTATGTTTTACTGTTTGTATATGTGTACAATTTAAATTGTATTGAAATGCTTTTAATGTACCGTATTTTTCGCACCATAAGACGCAGTTTTTTTCCTCCCAAAGTGGGATGAAAAATCAGCTGCGTCTTATGGAGCGAAGACGCATGGGAGGGAGGGGGGAGCAGAGGGGCGATATATTGTACTTTACCGGCGCGGAGGAACCCGAGGTGGAGCAGGAGGGGGGGGAGGCCACGAGGGAAGTCAGGAAGAAGCGCCTCTGTCTTGGTCTCCGTGGAGGCCGCCCTTGAGCCTCGAGACAGAGGCGCTTCTTCCTGACGTCAGGAAGACGGCGCCTCTGTCTTCGGGCCTCCGTGGAGGCTGCCCGAGGCCCAAAGACAGAGGCGCTTCTTCCTGAAGTCAGGAAGATGCGCCTCTTCCAAGACTCTAAAGTGCCAGAGGGAGGTAAGGAAAAGCCCTGAGGCAGTCAGACATGGTGGGAGTTTAAGTCCAAAACACTTTGCAGCCCCCAACAATGAGACAACAAAACCAAACTTGGCACACAGAACCCCCAAGACCCACTTTACGTCTTGGTGCAGTTTGAGGGAAGCTGGGCCATGGATAGGCCAGCATTCTGAAGCAGAATGAGGAGTTATGGAACTCAAGTACCAATTTAACTTTACCAAAGCTGCTTGTACGCGCGGGTTCTAGGATGAGGGAGAACACACGACAACTGTGAAATAGGTGAAAATCAAAAATGATTTATTCTGGCACCAGCTGGTGGGCTTCTGCCAGCAGAACACAGCTGCAGGTAGGGGCAAAAGACCCCGTCACTTCTCATACAAAGACATTTATACCTCAATGGAGTCATTTCAGTTAAGCCCACCCCTTCTTCATGGATAAAAACAATCATAATTGGCTGGTGATTACTGTTGCTTACATGACATTTCATTAGTCCAATAAACACTGCATAAATCATTAGCATCATCTCTCTGTCATACCTAAGAATGAGAACAATAGCCATCTATTAGTTATTTCTTTCACACAGTGCAGTTATCAATGCTGAGTCTCTCTGTTCCCTGAGTTGAAACAATATTTCCAGGCTCCGTGCCAGCAGCGGAGAAGGTCAGACTCTTTGCCATGCGCAGTGGTGTTTCTCATTCACATTAAATTTCCATAGCTCCAACTGTACTGCATCCACCCATCTAGCCTATATTATCTCAAATTGGGCACAGGGTGTATTAAAATGCATTTAATCACAATGTTAGTCTTTCATTGCAAGTGCCTGTCTGATTTCTGGCACCAAAACCCTCTTTTTCAGAGTTGACACGTAAGTAGCATCACTCTCTGACTGTACTTTTTATGCTCGGAAAAGTACCAAACCTGCTTTAAGGCTTCCTCAAGTTAATTCTCCTGACTAGGCCTCAGCCTGAATTAACAGAAATGCTTACTTAACTTTATTTTCCTGACTAGGCCCCCAAAAATGACAGAACAAGATTACAGTTGGTACACAGACACCCCCAAGACCCCCTCTACATTCTGGTGCAGTTTGAAGGACTTGCAGTACCTTCACTCACTTACTCTGACCAGCACGGGTGACGGACCTGGACCAAACTTGGCACACATAACCCCCATGATGCCCTTTACGTCCTAGTGCAGTTTGAGAAAGATGAACCACGGATTATGGGATTTGTAGTACTTCAAAGCGCTTTGCTTCCCAGAGACCACTGTGGCCCACAACAAAGATCGATAAATATCAAACTTGGCACACAGAGCCCCCATAACCCACTCTATGTCCTGGTGCAGTTTGGAGAAGAGCAGAGCATGGATGATGGGGCTTGAAGTACCTCCACTCACTCTATGTCCTGGTGCAGTTTGGAGAAGAGCAGAGCATGGATGATGGGGCTTGAAGTACCTCCACTCACTTCCTGAGACCGCTGCGACCCGCATCCAATGACTGATCAAGACCAAACTTGGCACACAGAGCTCCCATTACCTACACTACATGCTGGTACAGCTTCGAGTAGGATGGACCATGGATGATGGTACTTGAAGTACCTCCACTCCCTGAGACCACAGCGACACTCATCCATTACCAATAAAGACAAAACTTGGCAAAGAGTGCCCCCATGGCCAACTCAACATTCTGGTGCAGTTTGTGGGAGGACGGATTATGGATGATGGGACTTGCAGTACCTTTACTCACTTCCTGAGACCGCTGCGACTCTCATCCAGTGACCGATCAAGACCAAACTTGGCACATAGAGCCCCATGACCCACTCTACATCCTGGTGCAGTTTTCAGGAGGATGGACCACGGATGATGGGACTTGAAGTACCTCCACTCACTTCCTGAGACTGCTGCGACCCTCATTCAATGACTGTTCAAGACCACATTTGCCACACAGAACCCCCTACATCCTGGTGCAATTTGGAGGAGGATGGACCATGGATTATGGTCCATGGTCCATAATCCTTCACTCACTTCCCGAAACCACTGCGAGCCAAATGAACAAATGATACAGACCAACCTTGGCACACAATGCCTTCCTCAAATAACCCGGGCACCGCCGGGTCCTCAGTTGAAGTTTGGAGGGGGACAGAACATGGATGATGTGTCTTGCAGTACCGTCCCTCACTTTCCAAGACTGCTACAAACCTAATCCTATGATTGATCAACACCAAACTTGCCACACAGAGCCCTCATGACCCACTCTACATCCTGGTGCAGTTTGGAGGAGGGTGGACCATGGATGATGGGACTTTAAGTACCTCTACTCACTTCCCAAGTCTGCTGCGACCCTCATCCAATTACTGATTGAGACCAAACTTGGCACACAGAACCCCCATGACTGCCTTCACGTCCTGGTGAGGTTCGGGGGACGACTGACAATGGATGATGGAATTTGTAGTATTTTCACACCCCTCTGTTCCCACAGACCACTGCGGCCCCCAACAAACACCCATAAAGACCACACTTGGCACACAGAGCCCCAGTGACCCACTCCACATCCTACTGAAGTTTGGAGGGGGACAGAACATGGATGATGGTACTTGCAGTACCTTCCCTCACTTCCCAATCCTGCTACTAACCTATTCCAATGACTGATCAACACCAAATCTGGCACACAGAGCCCTCATGACCCACTCTACAGCCTGGTGCAGTTTACTGTGAGACGGACCACGGATGATGGGACTTGAAGTACCTTCACTCACTTCCGAAAAACAATGCACCCCTCATCCATTCACCAATACAGACCAAACTTAGCACACAGAGCCCCCGTGACCCAATCTACATGCTACTACACTTTTTTGGGGGGGGGGAACAGAGATGATGGGACTTGCACTACCTTCAGTAATTTCATGATACCACTGCAACTCCCAATAATGATGGATCAAGACCAAACTTGGAACACAGAGCCCCCATGACCCACTCTACATCCTGCTGCGCTTCTCAAATAACCCGGGCAGGGCTGGGTCCCCAAGCTAGTATAATAATAAACATAATAGTGCAGGAACTTAAATCTTGTCAGGTTGATATTCACCACCTTTAGTCCCTTTGGGAAGACAGATTCCACCCCCATCACAAGCACAGTTGGTGGGAATGAGAGAAGGGGCCTTCTCTGTGATAATGCCACCCCTCCCTGCCTCTGAAACTTCCTCCCTAAAGAGACTGAAACGGCTCCCTCTTTAACCTCCTTTTAAAAAAAATAAAAAAACTTTCTTATATGCTCAGGAATATAAAGGCGTGGAGGTTTAGTATGTTATATGGACTACTCATCTTGGCTGCTGGGGTTAGTTAATTTTGTAATTTATAATTTTAAAATTTGTTGGTCTTACTCCTTTGTTTTCTTGATGGATTACTATGGAATTGTAAATGTTACATAATGAGTATTAGTTTTGGTTTAAATATGGATCTATAAGGGTTTTGGGTTGGATGGTTCTTTGCTTATGTGTTTTTCTTTTGTACAGCACTGAATATATGCTGACTTTGTTGTTCACTGCCCCGAGTCCCTTCGGGGAAATAGGATGGTACAATAGAGTCTCACTTATCCAACCTTCGCTCATCCAACGTTCTGTATTATCCAACGCAGTCTGCCTCCTGCCCAAAATAATGTCCAAGGTGGGAGAAAGAACCCTTGACTGTTTTGGTGCTAAATTCCTAAATACAGTAATTACTACATGATTCTATTGTGTATTGAACTGCTTTTTCTGTCGATTTGTTGTAAAACATGTTTTGGTGCTTAATTTGTAAAATCACAACATAATTTGACGTTTGATAGGCTTTTCTCAGTCCCTTCTTATTATCCAACATTTTCGCTTATCCAACATTCTGCCGACCCATTTATTTTGGATAAGTGAGACTCTACTGTATATAAATAAAGTATTAATATTATTATTTATTCAGGACAATGATAAAAATACACAATTTCTGTATCATTACTTTCTATTTCACTTTCATGTATGTAATTATGTTTAAAAACATGTGGCTTCATTATCTGTTATTATCTAAACAACCAGATGAATAACCATGAAAGATTATGCTACATAAATCAGTCTATAAAGTGCTGTTTGAATCATCTCTCCTCTTTCCCATTTTTTAACCAGTTTGAAAAGGAACATTATAAAATCTTCTCTGTGTACAAGAAACACCATCAATTGCATAAAGACATCAGGAATGTGGAAATTATTGAAAGAAGTAAAAGGTTTCTTCATTTTCACAAAAAGATTTTGGAATTAAATTCATCCAGAGCTTGGAATTATACATCCCAGAATTTTCCCACAAATCCCAGCATGGGCCAGGTTGGCTTATGGATTCTGTGTCGTCTTTCAATAATAACCCTCCCACCCCAACATTTGGGGTTCCACGTGAACATATAAAAGCAAATATAGTTGTGATTTGTATACTCACCAGTAAACATTTTTGTAACAGTTTTGCTCTGTTTCCGGGCAGAGCACAGGAGCAGCAACCATGGAGGAAAAAACTCATAGTGACTAGCCAGAAGTTCAGCTATAGTTCCAGACATGCTTGCAGATGTTTGGTCGCTTTCTGCAATGTTACAGCCCTCATCTATTGAATCTACGAGGAGGAAGAGACTTTGCTGGGGAACCTTGGCTCCAAGAAGGGGAAGGAGAATGCACCTGTAAGAAAATCGAAAGAACAGGGTTATCACACAGAAACATACACTTCCTATCTCTCCATCTTCTTTAGGAATTATATTCTATGTGGATCTGGATTCCTGACCATTATGCCTGTGCAGTGGTGCTTGTACATACGCAAAGAAAGTGGTGCTTGCTGTCTAAATTGCTGGCCCTCCACAATAGCTTATCACGGTCATGTTGGCTAGGTTTTCTGGAAGTTGAAGTCAAAAACATCCGGAGAGCCAAGGATATTCCACCCTCCACCTTATGCACTAAAACAGACGAGGGGAAATGCTTTTCCTGCCATTGTTAGCAATTGCTGGCCTACTTTCAAGCCGTGTTAACGTTTGATTCAGCCCTTTAGTTTGTCAATATTGGGTTCTATTTGTTTAATATTAGGTTAAGGTGTGGAGAACAGCTACATGCATATCTATATTATGGACATGCAGCTACTGATGATGTTACAGTAAACACAGGGATTTAATTTTAGTAAGAATTTAATGTATCAGAATACCAGTAGAATTATTATTATAATGTGCAGTACTGGCTACAGTTCCAGTTCTCAAAAGCTATTGTCTGGAATGTCTCCACATCTGAAGCTTATGGAAAAGAACTGCAGGCTCATGGTATCCTTTGGCTACTCCCACTCATTTCCTTGGCCTGTTAGATGAGAAGCTAATAGTGAATCTTGCCCTTCTGAGATAAGGTACGACTAGAAAAAAAGTAATTGACTGTTTACCACAGTATCTTGACTTATCAACCATTGAATTTGTTCCACCATTCAAATTCTTTAATCCTTTAAGTAGCAAAACCAAGGTTGGAATGACCTGAAAGTGACTCATCTCACTTATACTGCATGATAATACGTTAGTAGCCTGCTTACCCAGATTTAATCCAATGTGGTATGGAAAATACCTCTTTTAGGAAGCATCTCACTCTCTATTTCTTTCACTGTCTCTTTCATACAAAGATACACATGTAAGTATATACATTTTAATATATGTATTTTACTTATTCTTTTATAATGGGTTTTTAACCATGTTGTGCCCCACTTCAAGCCTCAAAAAGAGGTGGGAAAGAAGTAAAATTATTATTATTATTATTATTATTATTAGTAGTATTAGTAGTAGTAGTAGTAGTAGTACAAACACAGCTGTACAGAATCTATGCCAGTGTAAATCACTTGGTTGTATGAAGCAGCCACTAGAGTATTTAAACTCAAATTGTCTCCTGTGCGAGCGGCATCAGAACTGAAAAACTCACACATAGAATCTGGACAAGACCTAGTATCACAAGTGTTTCCAATTGGCAGAGCTAAACTTAAGTGAGATAGAAAAAACCAAGCCAAAACCGGAGTCACTGTAATACACGAAAGGTGTAAAGTAAAGAAGTGAACTCAGATGAAATCTACAGCACTAATTCATCACAGGATAAAATATTTTACAGCAAAAACTTTAGACATAATGCACCTCTGATTATGAAACTAAACTAATAATAACACAAAATTGAAACGCATACATCCAACCCAAAATGAACCCCCACAAAAGTAACACAAATGGATAATTACAATTTAAACATTTAATGCTAAATGTCGTAATAGCCTCCACCGAATTTAGTGAACTGTGTTACAAGGTTATGGAACACAGTATCATTGTGGTAATCTAAAATCATGCTGTAAGGTAATTTTTTGAAAGATCTAAAGTTCTTATTACCCAACATATCTATTGGGATGAATAATGCTGTAGTACTACTATATCCTTAACAAACAGGAAAAATATCATCAGCATAGTTTGCATTTGTACCATACCAAAGAAGTGATTCACTACCCACTTCCAGTGATACAGTCCCATTGGCAGAGCACATGAGCGAAAGATCAAATCCATTGTCAAAATGTAATTTTGTTTTGGTATCTACTATGTCTTTCAATAACATGTTTTCTTGAGGATCTGTATTTATTTTATTTATCGTATCAGAAGCAAACTGAGGGTGCAATTGTAATGCATTAAAAAAAATCCCCACAGAGTTTAAAAACTTGGCATTATACTAAATGTTCTTTGACCAGTAGCTGGCCACTTGAAGTGGTGTTGCTGTAAGAAGGTCCTCCATTATGCATGTGGAAGAGCTCGGACTGCATTGTAATAGGTGGCCTGTGGTTTGCTCTTCTCCACATTTGCATGTCGGAGGAGCTGTATTGCACATTTTATTATGGTCCTATTTGGGAGTAATTGGTCAGAAACATAATCCCTAAACTCTGTAAGATAACATTGAGATGTGAAGGCATGGGGAAAACCCTGGGAAAAAAATCAGAAAATCATTCCTATCCCTTTTTTCTGGAAAAATTGGCATTGGGTGAAGAAAATGGATTACGCGGTACTTTTTAAATGATAAACTGCATCAAACATATATTTTCCTTCCCTCAAAATATTTCTAGGAACTACACAACAGGAAAACTTTTATTATGGAAGACAATATTCACCTTTCATTTCAATTCCTGGTTTTCTTTTCTCAGTTTATTTTGTGAAACAGAGTGCTTTGTGTTTGCTTGGAACCATGGATGACTAGAGATGACTAATGTTCATGGTTTTATGGTTTATATTTGTTGTTTTGCTTCCTTTTAAAAATCTGAAAGAAGAGGTCTCTTACCATTGGGAATCTTGCAGCTCCATTTGTAAAATAAACCCCATAAATAAATAGTATTTTTCAAAAGGAAACTGAATTTGCATTGTTCTTGGATAAAGTTTTACTATACAAAACTCTATGATCTACGCAAAACAAGATGATAATATCTTATGTTCTTAAATTAATAATAGGGACTTTCAGTCTGTAATATGTGATAATATTATCTGAAGATAACAATTTATCCCCAAAAAACAGGGAAGAGAGTTTGATTTTCTTTCCACTGGCTTCAAAATTTTCAGTAGTGTTGCATCTCTGGTAAAAAAACAACAACAAACTAACAGAAAAACCAACTTCACTGGCTGCCAATAAGTTGCCAAGCCAAATTCAAGGCACAGGTTATGACCTATAAAGCTCTAAACGGTTCGGGCCCCGCCTATCTTTGTGATCACATCTTCGGGGAGGTCCTCCTTTCACTCCCACCACTGTCACAAGCATGGTTGGCGGGGACGAGAGAGAGGGCCTTCTCCGTGGTGGTCCCCCACCTCTGAAACACCCTTCTTAGAGAAATAAGACAGGCCCCATCCCCCTCCTTTTGTAAGAGCTTGAAGACCTGGTGGTTTACACAAGCCTTTGAGACCGACTAGTTCTAGCTCAGCCCCAGGAACTGTGGAATATGGCCATATCTTTTTCTACCAATTGCCCAGGCCACTGTACCTATTATTGTTGTTGCCTGCTATAGCATCACACCTAATTTCCCAGGCCCTCTACAAATTGCACTATAATAATAATAATAACTTTATTTTTATGCCATGAGAGATCATCAGGTGTGCCGTGGGAAATTACAGTGTAGAGTAGACCTGGGCAATTCCCCTCCAGCTGTTTTGGACTTCAAATCTCAGAAATCCTAACAGCTGGAAAACTGGCTAGGCTTTCTGGGAGTTGAAGTCCAAAATACCTGGAGGCCTGGCAATTGCCCAGGTCTGGTGGGGGGAGAGAGAGAGGGAGAGAGGGAGAGAGAGAGAGAGAGAGAGAGAGAGAGAGAGCCTAGCAGGAAACTTCAGGCAATGAAAATAAGGCTTTCCTGGCTGAAGCAGCAGTGCCAGCCAGCCTGGCTGCAGTCAGAGAGAGCCCTCGGCATTCAGAATTTTCCTCCCTCCGTCCTCTCTCTCTGCTTCCCTTCCTTCCTTCCCTCCCTCTGCATGCCAAGGGCTACCTGGCCGGGCTGCGGCTCCTCCTGCTTCCTGGCTCCTGGGCGCTTTTCTGCCCTCCTCCCCTCCGGCAGCAAGGAGAGGGAGGAGGAGTCCGCGAGAGCTGCCCCCATCCGACCCCGCTCCCGGAGGCTCGAGGCAAGGCTTTCTGCCCTCTAGCCCCTCCGCGCCTGGGAAGGGGAGCATCTCCTGGCCTCTCCTGGCTGTGCTCCGGGTTCGCTGCAAAGCACAGACCGGGATGCGCAGCTCTACAGCCCAGCTTGGTTCCTTCCCGATCTGGCCCCAAGGCAACAGCAGGGAAGCCGAAGGGATGCGGGGAGGGGAGGCACTCCTGGGGGTGCTGAATCCATTCGGGAAGGAGAGCTGGGGGTGGCGATGGCTGTGAGCCTCTGCCACATATTGTTCCAAGGCTTGGAGCCACCCCGTGTGCTTAATTCCTACTCGTCCTGCTCAGCCGAGCCCGTGGGCGCTTTGGCCACTCTGCGCAGCCCTCCCCTGCGGGACAGTGACGGGCCTCCTGCACGTGGGCCTCCCGGGGGGAGGGGGGTTTGGCGGAAGCAGCGGGGGGAGGGTGAAAGTTAGTAAAATGACAGAGTGCCATTTTGTGTCATTTTGGTTGGTGGTGTGCCCAAGGATTTTGTAAATGTAAAATATGTGCCGCGGCTCAAAAAAGGTTGAAAATAACTGCCCTAGAGAACTCGGGGTGGCTTACAAGGGACAAGCCCCAAAACAGTTAAAACACTTTCCAATTAAAAACATCAGATAAAAGCCTCGACCTGGCCTTTTAAATTGCCTTGAACAGGCAGGATTATTTTAAATAAATATGTGCTATAGTGATTTTTTATGCTTACATTGTCTTGTTAATTTTATGTTTATGTTGTTTACTTTGTATGTATTGATGATGCTACTTGGAAACCACTCTGAGTCCCTTCAGGGCGATAGAGCGGTATATAAAGTTTTGTTTTATTGTTGTTGCATAGCCCTTCAGATTTAGATGGACTGCAATTCCCATAATCCTTCACTATCCATTATACTGGCTAGAGCTCATGGGAGCTGCAGACTAACCAAATTTGGAGGTCAATGGTTTCACATCACAGATTTAAGTCACAGAAAATGAATAGGTAAACACAATTCATTATTAAGAAGGATACTTTGAATGTGATTTTCTTGCTTCTTGGCAGGGGGTTGAACTGTATGGCCCACGAGGTCTCTTCCAACTCTATGATTCTATGATTCTAAGGATACTACATTTAGAATTGAGGAATTTACAATTCTAAATGTGGTATCATTAAGTTGCTGAAATCATTCCATGCAAGCTGGACAGCTTTTACAAACAAAATCAGGTTGTTATCCTGCCTCCCCGTCCCAATATCAGAGCATTTTGACTGAGGTTTTAAAACACAGATTGAATTCCAACAGAAAAAAGGAATGCTATTACAAATGCATTACAGCTACTGTCAGTTCCCCAAGGTCACAGTGTTATGCATTACAACAGAAAAAATCACATAGTAAAGAAAACCCTCTCTAAGCCTTTGCTTGAGTGCATCCAGCAGCTCATTTTCTAACCTTCAACTGCATTGTGACCTCAGGCCTTTTCAGTGGATTCTTCAATAATGCATCTGTTCTTGCAAAGAAATAGTCTTTTGGAGAAAAAAATGTGTTTTTTAAAAAAATACCATCTTGGTTTCAATGCAGAATGAACTGTTTACTCCCCACCCTGTTTGCATCATATAAGTATTTTGGCTCTCTTAAGAGGTAGCTGCCATCTTGAAGGCTCTGCTAGGCCTGGGAAAATAACAATAACACCTAGAAAATAGGCATCAAAACCAAATTATGTTCCAAGTGGGAGGGGTGGGAAAAATTTTGTAGAGTGAGGGTAAATGGAATGAAGGCTGAGGTTACTTGAAATATCACCATCTCCACAAAGCTCTGGCTTTTTTCAAAGAATAAGAAGTATCTTGAAAACTGCTGAATCTTCTTGCTGTTGTACTCATAGCCACACAATATTTTCCGGGACCCAATGCATGTACTGACAAGTCCCCTTCCCTTCTTGCCACAACAGCTACAGACTAGTATCAGGGAACTATAGTGTGTCTCTGTCCAATTTGCAGGCATTAGCCCATGACCTCCTGCACAAATTTGGTTCAAAAGCAAAGAACCATATAAAGGACTTCAAGATATTGGCCTTGAAGGTACTATAGGCGATTAACACCTGGACAGCCAACAGAAGGCCATTCACTATGGCAAGAGGCAGTGTATTTTCATTTAAACTGTATTCATTATTTCTATGCTTGCTCTGTTCAGTTGCTGATAATTCCTCTGTGTTTGCTGTATGCCATAGGAAAAGGTAGGAAAGGGTTAAGGGAGAGGCAGTGGGTGGGGTCATGCAAATTCCACATAAGGAACCCTGGGGTGCCTGCCTGTGGTGGAGGAAACATGTCAAATCTAGGATGAAATTCTCCCCGAATGAAAGCATTCCTTGGGTGATGGGCCATAGTGTTTGGGGAGGACATTGGCAGGGTTTGGGCTACATGTTCACGGTGCTCACTATAACCTGCAATGTCAGGGGAAGGAGTGCCTTTGGAGGCTTCTCAACACTTGGAACTATCGCCTTTTTATGGAGGCAGGAGGCTGTCTGTATAAGTGGACACTTCCGCCACATACACACATGCACATTTTCACTTTTATTATGTGTATGTGTATAGGTATAGGTATTATCCCCAGTCTTGCATTTTTCAGAAATGGCTGCATCTCACAGGGATTTTGAATAATTCTGTTTATTACAATGCTAGGTGTTTTCCAGAAAATCCCAAATTGGAAAATATGTGTTGACCCAATTTAATACTGATCCTTGTGGTAACTTCAACTCTATGATACAAAGCAAAACTTTTTAATCACCTGGTAGCACGTGAGCATTTGAACTAAAATATTTTCATACAGTGAGTAGAGTGTGAGATTAAAACTGGTGGAGTTGGTTTTAAGTCGCATTCAGCCATGAGACTGTAAAACTACAACACACTGGTGGACCACACAACTTTAACTGGAAATCCAGCAAAGTGTAGTCCTCAAAGAGGGCTGATGTTAGAATCAAAACCTCAGGCTCAGGAAAAGAGATAAGCCATTGTTTTGCATGTTCGTTGAAAGCAAATTAATGCTAAACACAGCTGTTAAAGCTGATGTCATAACTTGATACTGATTGATGAGTATACACTCTTTTTACTCCCTATCTTTAAGAAATCTCTCTCTCTCTCTCACACACACACACACACACACGTCACATAAAGAATATTACTGTCAGCACACAAAAAATCTGTTATGAATTAAATCTTACTTAATAATTTACAGTCATCCCTCCATATCCATGTATTTTGCATCCACAGATGCAACCAAACACGGCTCAAAAATATTTTTTTAAAATAGAATTCCTAAGAATAAACCTGGATTTAGCCATGGGCTGAGATGTTTGTGCCATTTTATATAGGCGATACCATATTAATATGTGGGACTTGAGTATCCACATATTTTGGTATCTGTGATGGGAGAGGATGTCCTAGAACAGGAGTGCCCACACTTTTTCAGCATGTGAGCTACTTTTAAAGCAGTGAAGTCAAAAAGATCTACCTGCCCCAAACGTGCATGCTCCCGTCACCACGCGCGCACTCCCGTCACCCCGTGCGCACTTCCGTAGCCACATGCGTGCTCCTGTCGCCGCCTTCCACCTGCGCGGTGCTTCTTCCGCCCGCGGGGCATTGCAGGAAAGAGGGAGTGCAAGGTGGGGCTGCCGGAGGCCCCGCCTCGCGCTCCCTCCGGAGGCCCTGCCTCGTGCTCCCTCCTTCCCACAATGCCTCGCGGGTGGAAAAAGCACCGTGCGGGCGGAAGGCGGTGGCAGGAGCGTGTGCGCGCACGGCAGAAGCACCCCATCTGGCGATCGACCTCATTTGGTCTCGCGATTGACTTCCTGGGCAGCCCTGTCCTAGAATAATTCCTAGCAGATACCATGGGTCCAAGTACAAAATATTTTGATGACTCAGAAAAATTAAAGTCATTTGGTATGTAATTGTTCTGTAGCTTGAGCCATAAGGAGAGGGAGGTAAGAAATAATAAAAATAATAATTGACATCCAGTTATTGCTATGAATGTCTGAGTTTGTTTTTTCAATAAACCCTGTTCAGAAACACACGTGACTTTTAAAAAATGTAATCTTTATTGAATTTTTCAGTTTAAAAACAGTTTATGGCACGCTAGATAGAAAAGGATAGAGAAAGAAAGAAGACTTGGAAAGTAGAAAGAAAAATGAGGGAGACAAAAGAGCAAAAGAAGATAAAGAGATGAAAAAGATACCAAATAAATAAAAGTAAAAGATGTTGACTTCCTGGTATCTTCCTGAGGCTTTGTTTTTGAAACACACATGACAATTTGATGGATACTTAAGATAGTAGGGCAGCCATGCTCTCATGGAATCTAAGACATTGAGCATGACCTATGTGATTTCTCTTCTGTAGCATTCAGGAAAGCTTTAGAATCTACCATGAATAATAATTCTTGAAAGCATGGAGGAGTGATCTACTCTAAACCAGGGAAGGCAACTACAAGTTCAGTAATTGAACAGAGTTGGCAAGATACCTCTATTTTCTTTACTTCCTGTTTCATCAATTCTGTAAGCAAGTTTGATTCTGTTCAAGTGCTTTATATGCTGTTAGGAAGTTATCTCTATTTTATATTAATACTCTTTTGGTTCAACAAAATAAATATGATAAGGGAAGCGTTTATCTCGTAGCTCAGTACTATCTGTGGTGCACTTGTATTGACTAGCAGTGATTCTTCAAGGTTTTAGACTGGGAGTCAACAAAGTAGAGTCTGTCAAATGTTATAAAACTGTAACTGCTCACTGTTCTAACCAGCATAGACAAAACAGAGCCATGATTTACTAACACTTGTCCACCTGCTTAAAAAAGTATTTTCTGACTGCAGATGGAGAAGCTGGGAAATGATCTTGGGATCTTCCGTAAGTAAGTTATGTAGAGCAGGCCCCCTGGGCACTTACCTCAGACCCTCCATTTTCCTTGTCCTCTCAGCATAAGGACGTAGCAGCCCACCACATCCTTATGCAGAAGGGACTGGGGAGGAAGACATGCAGCATCTGAGAGCCCTACGGAGGGATCTCTGACACCACGTGTCTCACCCTCCTTCCAGCATAAGGACAGTTCAAGCAGCCCTGTCCTTATGCTGGGAGGAAGGCCCAAGGAAGGCACGCAGTGGTTGAGAGCCCTCCAAAGTGCTTTCGGACATCACCTGTCTCGCCCTTCTCCTAGCATAATGAGGAGAGGACAGCCTGAAGATTGGGGGAGGAGGATCAGGGCAGTCACCGCATATCTTGTTTTCCTCCCAGCAAGGATAGAGTAAGTAGCCCCATCCTTATGTCAGGAGGGAAACCTGAGGATGCTTCGGGCCCTCGCCCAGGCCCTCCCCCTTCCCGTGCCCATAATATAGGTGACAGTGAGCACCCAGTCACCTTCTTGGCCTGGCCCAGCCCTGGGGCCTTCTGTGTGATTCTATGGTAACCTTCTAGCTGAAGTGTTACACTGGAGGATTAGAGATTCCTAGGGATGTGTTCTCACTAGTTAAACATAGTAGTTTTCAATGTGCAGTTTTCTCACTTTTACAGGGTTCTGCAGCCCTAGCCCAAAGAAATGTGGAGGGGTAACTGTACTCCTCCCCTAAACAATGGCCTTGACATATGTTTTGACACTGCTCCTTAGAAAACACAGGATCTCAAACAGTCAAGCTTCTCCAGAGTAGGGAGAACCACCTCAGATGGACTGTTAAATTTGTCTGACCAAATGTTAATTTAAGCTTACAAAAACTTATTGAGAAATGCAAGGGAACTGACTTTGTATTGTTCCATCTGCCTATTCAGCTCCTTATTTTATCAAAATTCCCAATTCACTTTCGCACAGAGAGACACTGCCTGTGTAGAAATCTTGAGAAGCTTGCAAAGTTAGCTTCTGAATGTCTGGATGTACAAGATTTATTGTTAAAATGCATCTCTTGCTCCTTTATGCAAATGTGTTTCATACAAACAAGGAACAGTGTAGAAAAATCTTCAGAGAATTTCATGTACTACTGCAATGAAAGGATTTCCCTTGACAGATATAAAAGGAAGTTGCAGACAATGGAGGAGTAAAGGTTTTTACATTGAAGACTTACAGAAAAGCCATAATAATAATTTATAAGAAGCCAGAATTAGCACTACTGCCTAACAGAAATATAAGTGCTACCAGCCCCACTTCCTCTATTGACTGAACTACCTTTTACATATAATTTCATTAAATTCATTGACTCAGTCCTTGAAAAAATGAAGACAGGATATGTGAAACCACAGAGAAACTGTACAAAGTCTGGACAGCCCAACAAAGGCCTTGTAGTTATTCACTGGAATTTTTTATCCTGCTGAAAAGTGCCTTGCCTACATCCCCCGTTTCCTCTACAACTACACCAGACTATGCTTCATTCACCAGGATCACTAGATTGCTTTTGTAGTCTAATTTCCGCACTACTAGAAAACCGGATACTAAATGATTTAGCCCCCAAAATACATGACCTTACACTGGGTGCTATTATATTACATTCCATTTCTGTTATTCAATTCCATGAGGTCATCCCATTCATCCTGCATAACCTCCCAGTGTCTCTTTATATTAACAAGTCTTTACAACTACATCTGCAGACTTCACCAACATCCTTCTACTTCCCAACCAAAGTCATCAGTAAAACGAATGAAATAGGTCTATGGATTGATAACCAGATGAAAGTAAGTAATTTCTTTAGCTAAAATTCATCTTTTAACAATCACTCCTGTTTTTTTTTTAAAAAGTCACTTCGAGGACTCTTTCCATGCTACTGCTGTGCTGAATTGAGATATGTGTATATACACACACACACACATTTTAGCTCAAAAACAAATTGATGCAGAATTGTGATGAATACACACTGCTCTGTGTTTTCCTCTTACATATATTGAATTCTGATTTTAATATTACTTGGTTTCTACTACCTTTAATTAATTTACTATGAATAGTTCTGTGTAATTGAAGGAATATTAATAAAAAATTAACCTAAAAAACTTGGGTCAGGTCAATGTGAGTATTGTAATTTAACTCTTATCCAAAAAGAAAATGAACAGTTTGGCCCAAGTTTATCATTGGTGGGGTTCAGAATGCTCTTTGATTGTAGGTGAACCGTGAATCCCAGCAATTACAACTCCCAAATGTCAAGCTCTATTTTTCCCAAACTTCACTAGTGTTCACATTTGGGCATATGGAGTATCTGTGCCAAGATTGGTCCAGATCTATCATTGTTTGAGTCCACAGTGCTCTCTGGATGTAGGTGAACTACAACTCCAAAACTCAAGGTCAGTGCCCACCAAATTCTTCCAA
The DNA here is from genome assembly GCA_030556195.1 of Anolis apletophallus. Classification (NCBI taxonomy): domain Eukaryota; kingdom Metazoa; phylum Chordata; class Lepidosauria; order Squamata; family Anolidae; genus Anolis; species Anolis apletophallus. The sequence goes on along the minus strand of JARBWK010000012.1, from coordinate 72,609,242 downwards.
TCTTTTCTTCTGGTTGTGGGACTTCTGTGTGGCAAGTTTGGTTCAATTCCATCGTTGGTGGACTTCATAATGTTCTTTGATTATAGGTGGACTATAAATCCCAGCAAATACAACTCCCAAATGACAAAACCTTTTGAATACCCCACCAATATTCAAATTTGGGCATATAGGGTGTTTGTGCCAAATTTGGTCCAGTGAATGAAAATACATCCTGTGTATCAGATATTTACATTACAATTCATAACAGTAGCAAAATTAGTTATGAAGTAGCAATGAAAATAATTTTATGGTTCGGGGCCACCACAATATGAGGAACTGTATTAAGGGGTTGCGGCATGAGGAAGGTTGAGTAGAGGAACAAAAGATGTGAGCTTTGTCTGTCCCTGAAGAACCCAAGAGAAGCACTGGTCCCCTCTATTCTCATAGCCTCATTGGCGCTTTTAACTTTTTTGAATGCCAGGATGAGAAAATGGTGGTGGCATCAGCCAGGGGTAGTTACCCCCTAATTTGAGGGTGCTTTTGCCTTACTGCAAAATCAATCTGTATTTTCTTAGCCCTGCCCATACCTGGTTGTCTCTCCCACGAATTACATAGCCACCATTTACTATAGTTCCTTCTCATAGTATTCAGCCTTTGGGGTAAGCACGGTTATGTCTGTTGCAATTTTGTAAGCTCTATGGCATTGCTTTCTTTGTTTTGCACTCCACGTCTTTCATCACACACTTCTAAGTTTTACCTTGCACTTATCCACGGATCATATCAAAATCTATGATTCTGGGCCATAAAACATTGACCTTCATTTATAAATGAGGTCAACTTATACATGAGTATACACAAGTAGGTCTGGATCTATAATGACTTGTGTGATTGACTTTTTATTTTACTGGGTCAGTATAATATCACTAAAACAGATATATCCAGATTGTATTCAAAGTACAAGTTCACAGGTCTTGCTAAGCTCTATAGACACTTAATATTTTTGGTAAGACTCTGTTATTTTGTAAAACAAACCAAAGATGGATCAAACCCAATGAAGTATGAGTTTTATACCATACGCTGAAGAGTTTGGACTGTTTCTGAGCTGTTCGCCTACAACCCTTACCTTGGAAGGAACCAGATGAACTGGGGCAGAACCACATTATTCCACCACATTAATCCTGGTCAGATTTTGTTGAAAGATTAAGAGGAAGAAAAGAACAAAGCTTCCCCCTTTTAAAAGATTTCTGTGCCATGATCTACAACAAAAGGAGAACATTTCAGAATCTGTAATTATATGATTCCACTTTCACTGTCATTCCATTGGTACTCCGTGACTAAGAATTCTAAATAAGCTACGAACTCCAGGATTCCACAGGATGCAGCCATGGCACTTAAGATAGAATCTGAATGCCTTTAATTCACTAATGTACAAGTTCCCTGAAACATAACACTCATGGACCATCACTTCTGCCTCTTGATATCTTGAAAAGGCAACCACTGTACAGGGAGGTCAAAGGCTCTCTAGCAGGGGAAGATCCAGACCACTCTATAACTCTTAGGATTCCCTCCCAGGACAACAGAATGTCACCTAGTTTTTCAACATTAATCAGAGAGGATAATTTGCAGATAAAGACACTCATCTCTTTAATGACTTTCAACATTCTGCACTGTTTCTAACAGTGTCAATACAATGAAAAATAGAAATGCTTGGTTTTATTTAAAGACAACAACCTAGAAGTTATGAAGAGTAGGCCTCCTCTCTCTCTCTCTCTCTCTCTCTCTCTCTCTCTCTCTCTCTCTCACACACACACACACACACACACACACACACACCCTCAATTTATCCAGAGCACTGCATTTATTGGTATCCTCTTTTTTTCAATAGCCATAGCTAAGATACACTGGGAACTTAGTTCAAATAGAGCACTCTCCTCTTAACATGTTCATACTTGGACTCTAAATACCTTTGCAGAAGCATATGAGAAGCTTGGCCTCTCATTGAACATCGAGAAAACCAAAGTGTTCTTCCAGCAGTCACCAGCCAATCTCTCTGCAATGCCAAAAATACAGTTTAATCGTGTAGTATTAGAAAATGTTGACCATTTTCGCTACCTTGGCAGCCACCTCTCCATAAAAGTCAACATTGTCACTGAAATACACCACCATCTGAGCTCTGCGAGTGCAGCATTTTTCCGATGAAGCAGAGTGTTTGAGGATCGGGACATCTGTATGGGTACCAAGGTGTTTGTTTATAAAGCTATTGTCCTCCCAACCCTGTTATATGCCTGCGAAACGTGGACTGTCTACAGATGTCAAACTCAACTCCTGGAACAACTGCATCACCATTGCCTCTGAAAAATCCTGAAAATCTCTTGGGAAGACAGGCAGACAAATGCCACTATGCTGGAAGAAGCAAAGACCATAGCACTGAAGCAATGCTCCTATGTCATCAACTCTGCTGGAGTGGGCACGTTTTCCAAATGCCCAATCAACTTCTCCCAAAGCAGTTACTACATTCCCAACTCAAGAATGGGAAACATAATGATGATGGATAGGAAAAGAAATTTAAAGATGGACTTAAAACTACCCTTAAAAACTTGGGTATAGACACTGAGAATTGGGAAGCCATGGTCCTTGAGCACTCTAGCTGGAGGTCAGTTGTGACCAGTAGTGCTGTGGAATTTGAAGAGGCACGAATGGAGGGAGAAAGTGAGAAATGTGCCAAGAGGAAAGCACATTAAACCAGCCCTGACTGGGACTGCCTTCCACCTGGAAACCATCATCCTCACTGTGGAAGAACATGTGGGTCAACAACAGAGCTCTACAGTCACCTATGTACCCAATGGCAAGACACTAAACTTTGAAGTCTATCATTCCCGGACTGTGGGGGATGGTCTAAGTCAGTGTTTCCCAACCTTTTTTGAGCCACGGCACACTTTTAACATTAAAAAAAATCCAGGGGCACACCACCAACCAAAATGACACAAAATGACACCCTAACACAGTAAAGAATGGCCGGGGGATGGTGGCCTGCTGGGAGCAGCTGCTGGGAGTGCCAAAGCTGGGGGAGGGGTGGAGCCAGGCCGTGCCATGCCCCGCTCCCTCCCCTGGCTTCAGCTCTCCCAGCAGCTGCTCCAGCCTTGAGGGGGCAGTGCCAAGCCAAGCTCACAATGCTGGCTTGGCACTGTCCCCTCAAGGCTGGAGCAGCTGCTGGGAGTGCCGAAACTGGGGGAGAGTGGGTGGAGCCAGGTCGTGCCATGCCCCGCCCCCTCTCCCCAGCTTCAGCTCTCCCACAGAGGAGGACCATGAGCGGTGGACGGGATTCAGTGGGCGGGGCTCCTCCTCCACGCAGCTTCAGCGAGCGAGGGGCGAGAGTCATGGCGAGAGTCATGGCAGATTGGAGGCTGGCTGGGGAAACCACCAAAGGAGCGTCACCCTGGCCCCTTCTTCTTTTTCTTCGCCCCCGTCCAGCCCTTCCTCCTCCTCCCCCAAGCAGGAGTTCGGCAGCAGGAGGGGGGAAAGGAAGGGGGGAAGAGAGCTTTTATCGCGGCACAGCAGGAGGTCCGTCACGGCACACTAGTGTGCCACGGCACACTGGTTGAGAAACACTGGTCTAAGTAAAGTACTTGGACAAGGGTACAGTAAGAGTAACCATGGAATTTTAGTGCTTACCATTTTGAATTTATTCTGTAATCCTGCTTTAAACATACCTCTCTTTCTTTCATCCTTTTCCAGATTAATAACATGGTATGTCCAGGTCTTCCAAGTTTTCAAAGGCCTATAATCTATACTAAAATAGTAAGCATTCATATAGAAGTAGACTCTACTCTGACATGTGCTAAAAACTGTAAAATTATTGAAAAGATAACATTGTTCCATTTATGGTAACATGCACTCCAAAACTTAAGCATTCCCCTTATTTGTTCTCTTCCACTCACAGACTACTTCTCTAGATCATAAAACATCCTAAATCAAGGAAAATTCTTTTTCTATATACCATCTTGATTTATGGCCACAGCAGCTTTTAGCACTACTATATATGGCAGCCACATCATCCTTCCTAGCATTTAATACTCTCTGTATGTGTGTGTGTGTGCGTGCATGCTTTATGTTGAAAAGATTGCCAAAGATTTCACTTTCCAAATTGGCTCATAGCACAGCAGTGTCAGAAACAAAACGTGCAGTGAAATATGAAGGGTTATTGAGAAAGGAAGATATATCCCTTTATACAGATACGTAAACATTTCTACAGTTGTGAAATGTTAAGTTTTCAACAAAGTAAGCCAAGTGCAATGTTAGTTCCAACTAGAGTAGACCCAATTAAAAAATGGGATTTAATGATTGCTTATGTAAGCACCCTAAAAGATGCATTAATTCCTCATTGGTTAGGTATGGACTCTCACATTGTTAGCAAAACTGAGATTCAAAAGTAAAATAACTTTTGAGCCTACTGACATACATTTCTAATGTATGTCACGTGCAAATTCCAGACATGGCCTGTTGTTGAACCATCTGACCTTTAGGAAGCTATGATAAACATTCTTTGGATATTGATTACAGACTATTGCTTCTGTTTGTATTTGATAGTTACTGTCTGATTAGATTTGGAATTTGATAGTTACTGTCTGATTAGACTTGGAATTTGATAGTTACTGTCTGATTACACATTGTCTATGGCAGGTGAAGATGGGAAAGAAGTACTTTACTACTTTGTTGTTGTGTGTCTTCAACCACTATACCATACTGACTCTCAATTTCCTACTATACTATATAAATTGCTAATGAAATATATTTAAAACAGTTTTTCTTCCACCATTCCATTACTTTTCTAGCACCCACCAAAAGGTTATCTGCACATTTTAGCCTAAGTGATAAGTATGGATGTCAATTTTCCCCAATTCCTACCCCGATTATTACATGACAGTGTTTTTTGTATCTTGATGGATATTATACTTTGCACTGTCTTCATATCTAATAACTGCTAAAAAAGTTGTTTTCCTCTCCAAAGTTTCAGTATGAAAAGTATTCCAGCTCTGAAGTCACTTGCAAGTTTCAAGACACCTCCCTAAATCTTACTTCATATTTTCCCATAAACTTGTGACATTGCTTTTGGTATAACAAACTTACTCTGGAAAAATTAAGCCACACCTTTTTACTCTTGGCTGCATTCACATACATTAAACCACAAATCCTGGGTTAATAAACCACAATGCTAGTGATCAGCATTCTAATGTGTACAAGATGTTCGCTCCCACTATGTCCACATGGGTGGATAAATGCAACAGGAAGGAGAAAGGTTTATTCTTTGCTTTACTGCATGCAAACAATCACAAAGATACCATAACCCTGTTTTAAAACTGGTTTATGAAGCCTAGATTGCTTGACTGAAATAAGCCACAATGCTAGGTTATGCATAATAGAAAGCCATCTACTTATTTGAGCTGCAGTGGCACAATGCATTGCTGAACTGCTGACCTGAAGGTCAACAGTTCGAATCTACGAGACAGAGTGAGCTCCCGTCTGTAAGCTCCAATTTCTGCCAACCTAGCAGTTTGAAAACATGCAAATGTGAGTAGATAAATAGGTACCGCTTCGGTGAAAAAGGCAAAGACATGCTTCAAACAATCTTGCCAGCCACACAACCAGGGGGGACGGGACAATGAAGACTCCTCGGCTTGAAAATGGAGAAAGCACCTCCTGAGAGCCAGAGATGAGAACTGCTTCCAGAAGCCGGAAATGAAAGGAGTAGCCACTCTCTGCCTTTGTTTGTGTATCTCATTGTATTGTATATTATTGTAAAGGCACTGAATGTTTGGTTATGTATGTAAATGCTGTAATCTTCTCTGAGTCCCTTAGGGGAGAAGCGCAGAATATAAATAAAGTGTAATAATATTATTGTTGTTGTTGTTATTATTTCTATGAAGCCTAGATTGCTTGTTTCAGAATATAAATAAAGTGTATTATTGTTATCATTCCCACTTTAACTGCTAATGCAAAGTGGACACAAACAGCATTCATGGACTAAGTTGCATGTCATGGAGTCAGGTTCCCAGCTTAGTCGTATGTTCAGACTCAGCTGATGTGTTCATTATACATTTTCCATGTCTGCATACTGTTGTGAATACTTTTCTCCTTCTTTCTAAACCTTTAGATTTTGCGATATTGCAAACATTTCTCCATGTACGTATAACTGCAATTCACCTTTACACCTTTAGCCCTAAACAAATAGCTACTTTCTGCCATTCATTCTCTTGTTGTCTCAAGCCTTTTTCACCTTCCAAACAGTAGGTCATTAAAAAATGACTCAACCCAGTGCCAAAAGTGGCATATATCACATCAACACTGTTAACTACATCTATTTCAGAATTTATGACTCCAGCCTTTTAGATACACCACTGCTCTAAGAAAAGAAAGGCAATTTTTAAATAGTACGAACCCTAGATTGCTACTGTCATCACATATTTTATATTGCAAGTCCTCCCAGAGGCACTATCAGATAGATAATGCAAGCTGTTCTTCCAAACTCCCAGAGGCCTGGTTACATATATCATCTACAGCAGGTTGGACAATGTGTGATCCTCCAGATGTTGACAAGCTACCATTTCCAGCATTTCTCATTACTAGCTATGGTTGCTAGGCATGCTGGGAGATGTAGTCAAACAACATCTGGAGGACCAGGTATGTCACATATTTTTAACTAAAGATTTAACTAATATTTAGTTAAAAACACTACGATACTACAAAAGGAAGTGTAAATTAAGCATATTTAGCACCTCTGGGTTTTTAGGGGTTTAAGTTGTTTGTATCTATCTAAACAATTAATGATGGGAGGGAGCCCAAAAAATTATGACCTATAAACTAAGAGGTTCTAGATCAGTGGGTCTCAACCTGTGGGACCCCAAATGTTTTGGCCTTCAACTCCCAGAAATCCTAGCATCTGGTAAACTGGCTGGGATTTCTGTGAGTTTAAGGCCAAAACACCTGGGGATCCACAAGTTGAGAACCACCGTTCTAGATCATGCAAACAAGCTACATAAATACAAGAATCTCCTCTTTACAGACATTCACCCTTCAATATATGGGAAATGGTAAGACTAGCTAACAAACAATAACTAGTCTAAAAGGTTAATAGAGAGAGGGCTTATTCTCCAATATGAGTATCCAATACATAAGAAGAGTGTTGATGTTAACAGACTGTGGAGCACAAAAGCATTGGGGAGTATAAAGGACATGACTCACCTAACAGTTTGAATGATTTCAAACATATGATATATTATACATAGAAAACTGTAGCTAAAATGTAGGTTAATGACCATCATTTAAGACTGCGGGTTATTTATCTATGGTTCCACACAGTGCTTCAACATAACCAAAATTACAAAGTATAAAATATGAAGTAGTCTGGCTCACTCCTATTTGTTCAAGTTCCTCATGTCAAACACTGCTGGAACACGTGGTACTGGGAAAATGTAGCACCTAAAGGGATGAAAAAAGACGGTCATGTGGTAAAGAGCACTAACAGAGGTGAATTGTTAGGTTGAGAATGGCTTTTTCAAGAACCAATGGATGCATTGATAAACTAAAGAGAGAGAAAACACAGCCAGACTAAGAAACAGTGAAAAAAAAAGCACAGAAGCAAATGAACAGATTGGAAAATTTTGCTTTTGGGATTATGGGGCCTATGATGTCCTGCTGGTTAGAGGATTCTGGAGCTTTAGGTCAATACAGGTAGTTCCCAAGTTAGGTTCTGTACATTTGTTCATGTTGAATTTGTATATAAGTATCAACAGGTACATTTTAAAGTGTAACTTCAGCCAAATATATGTATTACACCTGTTCTTAACTATGAGTCATTTGTAATTCAGATGCTTGAAACTCTAAGACTGCCTGTGCATTGTCAAAAGTGACTATCAATACAGCTGCTTTTCTTTCTCCAGTTGCAGAGATCTAAACACTCTTCTCTTTATTCTATACTCTCAAGGCAACAAAAGAGCTACATCTGTTCATTCACTGACCAGTCCATAACTTCTGTGGGAACAATGACTATAATTTGCTTACCTGTTAGCAATAATCTCATTGGGTTGTTATAGGTTTTTCAGGCTGGAAGGCCATGTTCTAGAAGCATTCTCTCCTGACGTTTCACCTGCATCTATGGCAGGCATTCTCAGAGGTTGTGAGGCCTCACAACCTCTGAGGATACCTGCCATAGATGCAGGTGAAACATCAGAAGAGAATGCTTCTGGAACATGGCAATACAGCCCAGAAAACACACAACAACCCAGTGATTCTGGCCATGAAAGCCTTCGACAATACAATAATCTCATTGTGGGTTCATAAGAACAATGGCAATTAGCTCAGTCACCCTGTATGGACCACCCAGAGAGAGCAACTTTGTAGGCTACTGTTCACATATTGACCAACAATCAGGTGACAACAATCCATCCTTGCTATATCCTATAAGGAACATATGGATCTCCAGATGTTGGACTACAGCTAACATTATTTCTCATTACCAGTTTTGAAGAGAAGTGCTAATAACAGCTGCAGTCTAACAACATCTGAGGGTCACATATTTTCTATAAAACGAGTCCCTGAGGAAGATCCTACCAGTTGAATGAAATTAGAAAAATGGAAAACCTTGAGAGACAGCTGAATTATATTGAGTTATTTGGGAGTAAGCACAGGGATCTGCAGGGCTTGGGGGTATTTTGACATGTTAGGAAAGTTTCTGTGCAAATTGCCCGAAAATCACACCATTTTTTAAAAATAGGAAAATGGGGCTGAGTGAAAGTTGGGAGGTTGGTGCGGATTCTTCAGGGTCCACATAAGTGTGGTCCAAGGGGTATGTGTGGTCCTCGAGTCACAATTTGCCCACTTAGTCTGAACTACAAGTGGAAATTGTGCCGCCTTCATGAGTGTTACAAATCCCAAGGCTCCTGGCCAAAATACCAAGTGGTGATGGATGCTGGGAGTTGCAATTCCACAACGTCTACAGGTAATACATGACTTTTATCCCCGAACTATAAGTTGCAACAAGTGCCACAACTTCACTCCATGTTGTCAAGAGCGTGCAATTACACTAGCAAAAGGAATTTAATTACAACCCTATTCTTCTCTAGTTGGTCTAACAACGATGTGGTTAAAAAAACCAGGCTCTAAAATAGTGGCAAAAGTGAGTCATAAAGCATTCAAACTATGCTGACTCTTTTCAATTGCTAGCAGAAGACAAAATCTTTCCAATGACAGTTTAGCTAAAACATGGACTGCAACGTTCAAGCTACAAGGTGATCTAGTTCTCAGCTACATAGTTCTATGGGAACTACATAATCAAAGTATGATCATATCAGGCATGCAAGGATGGGACTGCAGAGAGATTTACAACACCTGAAGCAAGCTGGGGCAATACAGCTTTCTATTTGGTCAACTGAGCTAAAAAGCATAAATCATTAAAAAAAATGTTCATATTAGAGTAATAGAATCTTAGAGTGCATCTACACTTGTAGAATTAAGGCAGTGTGATGCCACTTTAATTCTTGTGGATCAATGTTATTAAATGTTTGGATTAGTGAGGCACCATTACTCTTTTTAGAGAAGGCTAAAGACCTCGTAAAACTACAACTCTCATGATTTTACAGCATTGAGCCATGGCAGCTAAATTGGGGTCAAACTGCATTAAGTCTGTAGTGTAGATATACCCTTAAAGTTTGAAGTGACCACAAGGGACATCTAATCCATCGGCTACAGTGCAACACAACTATAGTACTCCCAAAAGTTAGGTTTCACGTCTCCCAACCAAGCACATTTAGTTCCTTCTTTTAATATGGACTTTTCAGTTCAATGACAGAAAGATCTCTCGAAATTGAGTGAATGGGCAACAAAGTGGCAAATGCATTTTAACCTAAACAAGTGTAAAGTCATGCACATCGGGGCAAAGAACCCCAACTACACTTATCAACTGATGGGATCAAAGCTTTCTGAGACAAACCAGGAAAGGGATCTTGGGGTTTTGGTGGACAGCTCAATAAAGATGTCAAGCCAGTGTGCAGCAGCAGCGAAAAAAGCAAATTCTATGCTTGGCATGATCAGGAAGGGAATCGAAAATAGGTCGGCAAATGTTGTATTGCCTCTCTACAAATCTATGGTGAGGCCACATCTGGAGTACTGTGTACAATTCTGGTCACCGCACCTCAAGAGGGATATAACGGAACTGGAAAAGGTACAAAGAAGGGCAACAAAAATGATCCAAGGGATGGAGCAGCTCCCTTATGAAATCAGGTTGCAACGCCTTGGTCTTTTCAGCCTTGAAAGACGGCGTTTAAGAGGTGACATGATTGAAGTGTATAAAATCATGCATGAGATAGAAAAGGTGAATAAAGAAAAAATATTTTCTCTGTCACACAACACTAGGACTAGGGGGCACTCCCTAAAGCTCCAAGGTAGGAAAGTTAGGACTAATAAAGGGAAATATTTCTTCACCCAGAGGGTCATTGGGTTATGGAACTCACTTCCAGAGGAGGTTGTGACAGCTGTCAGCCTGGACAGCTTCAAGGCAGGATTAGACAGATTCATGGATACCAAGGGAATCAGTAGTTACTGAAATGGACATCCAAGTGCCACCTCTGTGTTGATGGAGGCAGGCAGGATTTTCCCCGGGTACTGGTTGTGGGGGGTCGGAAGCAGGTGAGGGTTTTGCCCTCCTTTCTGCTAGAGATCCCTGTGTACAACTGGTGGGCCACTGTGTGACACAGAATGCTGGACTAGATGGGCTGAGGCCCGATTCAGCATGGCTCTTCTTATGTTCTTATGTGTACACAAACAAACTAAAATATACATTATTAAATACAAAATCTACAATTAATTCCCAGCCTAATTCTCAATACCCCTCATTAAACACAGTTTTGGTTGTTTAATGGAACTCACTGAAGCTTGCATTCTAATGATGAGAACGCATCCACTCTAGATCTTACTTCAATCTATAAATAATTATATTTTAAAATTTCCACTTAATCATTAAGAGATGACAGGTAAAGCAGCACAATTCACATGCATTACTTATAGCTCCTTTTCAAAAGTACACATCAGAGAAAATGTTCTAGGTTGTTACATTTTTCTGCAAACGTTAATAATAGATGCTTTATCAAGACAGGAATGTTTGCTTGTTTAAATAATGCATCTATACATTAGCTTTTATTTCAGTAAAGCCCTTACAACCTACACTTTCTGGTCCTCAGCAGCACACTTTATTCCACTGACACTTTATGCTGCAAACTTAGGGGGCATTTCTATTTAATGAGTAAGAATACAACATTGGTATTAATTTTGGCCTTTAGTGGGGAACATAAACAAGCTCCCTCAAAACTGAGTACATCACTGAAAATGGAAGCTTTAAAGTATAATGTCGTCATGGCCCGAGAAAATCCTTAGAGATAGAAAAAAATTACAGATATTCATTTTTAGAATCCTACTGGGCAAGTACAGTATCCCTTTTCTGAAATGCTTGAGACCAAAAGTGCTCCATGTTTAATTTTTATTAATTTTGAAAAACTGGCATATACATAATGAAATATCTTAGAGATGGGGCGCAAGTCTAATAATATTCAAAGGTGTTAAAGCTAAAGGTTTCCCCTTGACATTTAGTCTAGTTGTTTCCATCTCTTGGGGGGCGGGAGGTGCTCATCTCCATTTCTAAGCCAAAGAGCTGGTGTTGATTATAGACACCTCCAAGGTCATGTGGCCAGCATGACTGCATGGAGCGCCGTTACCTTCCCGCCAAAGCGGTACCTATTGATCTATTCATGTTTACAAACTGCTAAGTTGGCAGAAGTTGGGCCTAACATCGGGAGCTCACTCCGCTCCCCGAATTCTAACCACTGACCTTTCGGTCAGCAGATTTAGTAGCTTAGCGGTTTAACCTGCTGCGCCACCAGGGGCTCCTCAAAGGTGTTATATATAGCCTGAAGGTAATACTCTTAATGACCTTAAGCACGAAACAATGTTTGTGTCCACTAAACTATCGGAAAACAAAGGTGTCACTATCCCAGCCACTCATGTGGACAATTTGGGATTTTTGAATATTTCCAATTATAGCTAAGGGCTCTATCAAATTGAGTTGCATGCAATGAAATCTAATATTTTTGAGATGTTCTGTGTATTCTAGAGAGGGAGAGGAAGCCCTCTAAGTGCAGTATTTTTTTTACAGCTCTGCTTGTCTTTAAAATTGCTCAACAGTCCTTGGCAAGCAACTATGCATACAATTCACTGACATGACAGGATCCCAGACACATACTTTCCCATTTTTATGACAAATAACAACAGTTCACGAAAGCTCACTAGTCAACGGCTACAGTACAGAGAAAATTAGTTGTACTCCAAATCCACTGCAATCCCATTGATTTGAAAAAAGGCTATTTATTTACTGTATTTGTATACCGCCCTTCTCACCCCTCAGGCGACTCAAGGCGGTTTACAGAGGCAACAATTCAATGCCCAACAACAACCATAAAACATTTTAAAACATTAACATATAATATAAAACCACAACAAATTAATAAAAACATAAATCAATTGCGTCTCTTACTTAAAAACATTGTCCAATCTCATCATCCAGTCGTTCCATATTCCTATGCCTGTTACACTGCGTTTTCAAATGGCTGCTCAAACAGCCAAGTCTTGACTTTTTTCCGGAATGTGGAAAGGGATGGGGCCGATCTAATGTCCCTAGGAAGGGTATCCCATAGCTGAGGGGCCACCACTGAGAAGGCCTTGTCTCTCATCCCCGCCAAACATATTTGTGATGAAGGTGGGAATGAGAGCAGGGCCTCCCAGATGATCTAGATGGTTCATAAGGGGAGATGCGTTTGGACAGGTAAGTTGGGCCAGAACAGTTTAGGGCTTTATAGGCTAAAGCCAACACTTTGAATTGTGCCCGGTAACAAACTGGCAGCCAGTGGAGATGGCGCAACAGGGGAGTTGTATGCTCCATGAGCACTGCTCCTATTAGTAATCTGGCTGCCGTCCGTTGGACTATTTGAAGCTTCCGGACAGTCTTCAAAGGTAGCCCCATGTAGAGCATGTTGAAGTAGTCTATATGGGATGTAACCAGAGAGTGGATTACCCTGGCTAAGTCAGACTTCCCAAGGTACAGGCCAAGCAAACTAGAAAGTAAGTCTCATTGAAATCTGCGGGTTTTACTTTCCAGCAAACATGCTTTCGACCAGTAGTTCTCAACCTGTGGGTCCCAGGTGTTTTGGCCTACAACTCTCAGAAATCCCAGCCAGTTTACCAGCTGTTATGATTTCTGGGAGTTGAAGGCCAAAACATCTGGGGACCCACAGGTTGAGAACCACTACTTTAGACCATACAAGAATACAACGGCAATTTCTGCACACAATATTACTGGATTCTACCTGCAAACATTCTCAACTAATAGCTAAACTGATCATGCTAATGTTATGTGCAATCCAACAACATTTCAAGGGCCATATAATACCCACCCTTGTTGTAGTTCAAAAAGGCAACTCTTCCAACCTCTGGCTGAAACGGACTGCATTTTCTGGAAGACTATATCAACAGCTGTGCTTTTAAAGTTAGAAACAGTCCAATCTGGCATGCTGTTGCAGCTGTATTCAAGAAGTCTATTAAAAATTAATCTTCACAGCCTTTGAAGCTTAAAGGCCCCCAAGAGAAAGTCAACGGGAAATATGCAAAACAAGGACTCAGGAAGTGATACCATGGCATGTTGCAGAAAAGTGAAGCCCCTGCATACTCCAAACAGGGTTGACACAGCCTTCTTCAGATACCTTTCTTTTAGGGATAGCTCTGTTCCCGACTACTATAAAGACAAGAGAGAGAAAACAAAGGCTGATTGAATTTAAGCAGATGTGTATTAAAGCAGTGGTTCTCACCCTGAGGGTTCCCAGATGTTTTGGCCTACAATGGGGTGACAGATGTCGCAGCCAGATCGCCCTCACATGGCCTACAGAAATTCCAACCAGTTTACCAGCTGTTAGGATTTCTGAGAGTTGAAACATCTGGGGACCCACGGGTTGAGAACCACTGCATTAAAACATAAAAGAAGTCCCATAGTGGCTCTTCAAGATCTGGAGCTCTCCAGGTATCTCTAAGCTCTGAAGGAATGGTTCCAAACCTTAGTGGGGTGGCAATTTATGTGGTTTATTTGTCAGGGATACTTTTTGACTGACAATACAAATAAGTTAATAAGTAATAGGAACATGAAAACACCACCATTTTCCTGTAAACCATCCATTGTAATTTACCTGGAAGATGTATACATGCAAGAACTTCTGAATAAATGCATGTGTAGATACATATACGCACTGCCCAGGCACCTAAATAATATGGAACTTCTTCTCTAAGATGACCCTGGAGGTTTCACATCCTTGCAGCAGCCCTCTATTGCTAGGTGTATCACAAAGTGCCAACTCTTTATCTGTGTTGCTAAGTGTAATCCATCAGATTTTGATTGAACATTAGAAGGAACTTCTTGGCAATGAAAGCAGTTGGGAAATAGACCAAATTGTGTAGAGGGGTGATAAGAGGGGTTTTTTCTGGGTGTCTTAAAAAAACAGAATGAACAACTACCAGCTAGGAATGTTGCAACTTGGTGTTTCTCAACCTTGGGGTCAGGACCCCTGGACCGGAGGGGGGGGTTGCAAGGGGGCTATCAGAGGGGTTGCAGAAGACCATCAGAAAACACAGTATTATCTGTTGGTCATGGGGGTTCTGTGTGGGAAGTTTGGCCCAATTCTATCATTTGTGGGGTTCAAAATACTCTTAGATTGTAGGTGAACTATAAATCCCAGCAACTACAACTCCCAAATGTCAAGGTCTATTTTCCACAAACTCCACCAGTGTTCCCATTTGAGCATTTTGAGCATTCGTGCCAAGTTTGGTTCAGATCCATCATTGTTTGAGTCCACAGTGCTCTCTTGATGTAGATGAATTACAACTCTAAAACTCAAGGTCAATGCCCACCAAACCCTTCCAGTATTTTCTGTTGGTCATTGGAGTCCTGTGTACCAAGTCTGGTTCAAATTCATCGTTGGTGGAACTCTTTGATTGTAGGTGAACTATAAATCCCAGCAACTACAACTCCCAAATGACAAAATCAATCCCTCCCCAACCCTACCAGTATTCAAATTTGGGTGTATTGGGTATTTGTGCCTAAATATGATCCAGTTAATGAAAATACATCCTGCATGTCAGACATTCACGATTCATAACAGTAGCAAAATTGCAATTTTGAAGTAGCAACAAAATGGTTGGGGGTCACTACAACATGAGGAACTGTATTAAAAGGTCGTGGCATTAGGAATGTTGAGAACCACTGTGGTAACTGGTCATCCTACATTGGAACAGGGTTTGACCCAATGGTCTACAAGGCTCCTTCCAACTCTATGATTCTACTACTTCCCAATTATTTATTTGGGACTAGTGGTCAACTTGGTCGCAACATCTAGGATAGTTTTTGAACCCCCGCCTGTCCTCTACCCCCTTCCTTATTTTATGCACCAGATGTACTGAGAACTCAAATGCGTATACAATTGTTGCATTTTGGCCAATCCTAATTATCCAAGTGTGTTTTATGTATAACTTAGATAAATATGCACCATAATACTGAAACTGGTGGAGCAGCCTGCTGTTTATAAAGACCAAAAAGAAAAGAAAAAGAAAGCCATTGTTACACATTCATAGGTAAAACCACTAGTGTTTGGTAGCAGTCATTTTTCCCTTGGCATTGTTGCATTAATAGGCTTTACTCCTGCATCAGGAGACAAAAAGCATTTTTCCAGACAGATTGTCAAAGCAGCCAGGGTTTCTCTGTTTCCTGTGTAGTTTGTGGCTTACTTCACCTGTATGAACAAATTGCCTTGAGCTATCTGCTCTATAAGTACCTTTACACAAGATGCTTTTTCTTTCCTGAAGGCATATTGCAGTCCAGATTGCAAAAGCTGATCTGCAGAGCGCAAGGGAAGAATAGGGACTGCTAGATAGATTTTGGTAAGGGGTGGAGACAAAAGTTCTCTCATCCCTTCCAGCTTTATTATCCTGAAACAAGAATCAGCACAAAACGAATGCTGGAAGCAGTGGAATTCAGATTTAAAATGTGTTACTTTCTTTGCATGCACAAATGGAAAGGAGTCAGCTTATGTCCTACAACAGTATGGGAATCACACTGCTGTCCAGATTTTGTTGGATTGCAACTCATAGCTTTACTGTCCATTGACGATGCTGCCTAGTGCTACTGGAAGCTGCAGCTCACCATCATTTGAGGTCCCATCTCCACTGTCTTATAATGCAGCCTAAAACTATTATATGGTCAGTGTCGACTCAAATAATGCAGATTAACTGCATTATATGACAGTGAAGATGGGGCCTTAGTGTGCGCATGTGTGCCTTCAAATTGCCTATAGCTTTATGATGACCCCATGGATTTCAGAGGGTTTTCTAAGGTAGGAAATATTCAAAGGTAGTTTTGCCAGTTCCTTCATTTGGAATATAGTCTATAGCAACTAAAAAGCAGTGTCCCTTTCAAGTACTAGCCAGAGCAAGCTCTGCTTAACCTCTGAAATTAGAAAGACTGTGGTTCCTTTACGGTTATTTAGACCTCCCCTGTCCTATAAAACGAAACAAAAGGCTCAAAGTTCACTCCAGCTCCATTGCCTTTTTAGGTAGAGTGCTCCAACAGAGACTAGGAAGGGATCAATGCTCAGAATTTTTACACACCCTAAGGGATATATTGTGGTTTTTGCATGCATGCCATGATAAAAATTAACTGTGAAGGACATAAACATGTTTCCGAACAGGAGGCCCCTAGATGTTGTTGGACCGTAATTCCCCTGATCCCTCACTATTATCAGCATTGGTTAGTACTACTGGGACTTTCAATCTAACAATGTCTGGGTGGTGCCACATTCCCCATCCATTCTGAAAAGATATTTACAGAATTACAAGTAGGTTAAAAAAAACCCCACCAACTTTTCAAAGTTGGACACGTACATTCTTAATTGTTAAGACTCTTCAACAGACCCTTGTTTTTGAACTTGTTTCCAACACCTCTCAAATTAGTAAATAGCAATCCTTGCCAGCTGGATACAAATCAAGGCAAAAACTATTTTACGTTCAGTGCAATACATATGCACACACATATATTTCTGTCTGTCTTTCTGGAAGCATCTACCCTCCCAGATTTCAAGCTTTTTAGTCTACACAGGTGCAATCCTGCTTCTGTAATGTAGTCCTTAGCAATTCTGTCTGCAGGTCTACCACTGGTACACCTGTCATAAAAACAATTGCCGTATATCTTAGTAGTTTTTATAAGGGTTGTAAACTGAAGTGTGGAGATAGCATCATGTTGTCAATGAACCTGGTGAGAGATTTTAAAGTCTTTTTGCATAAAGGACAGCAAAACACTGGGCTCCTATGAATGTATTTTACACCCCACATCACAAAATTTGCTTTTGAAGCGTGATCACTGTTTAGCAATTCTCCTGCCATGGACAAGAGAAGTCCTACACCATATGAATAAGACCAATCAAATGGAAGACCATCATACTATATCATATATTTAGATATAAGACTAGATACTTATAAATATCAGACCAAGGATGGAAAATCCATGCCCTAAACTTAAACAAACTTTCCTCTAAAACACTCATAGTCTCTTAATATCAAACATGGCCAAATGGGATGAAGGGAGTTAGAAGTCAAAACGTCTGGAGTTCAAAAGTTCTCCAACTATGTTGAAGACATTCCCTGAAACTAATCAGGGTTTTTTTTTGTTTATTTATTTTATTTACTTTACTTTATTATTCACTCTTATATACCGCTCCTTTCATGGTTATGTGGCGTGAGCTGTTATTATCAAATATAAGTGAAATATTGAATGTGTAACAGTATTACAGCATTATTATTTGGTCCTTACCTTTTCGGTTTACATGGTACACATACAGTATTACAATAACAGTTTAATACATCCTACAAAAGGCATAAAAGTAGAAAAGCGTAAAATACAACTATCCCGAAACATAATATGGTGAAAAGGGCCCAACTTCTGCCTGTGATTTTTTTTAAAGCTTCTGGTCTCATTAAATCTTGTCCTTCCTGTATAGCTGTGGTTCCCAAACCTTTTTTATTTTAACCAGGGATCACTTGACCAGGGACCGCTTTGATCAGGGTTCACTCTCCAACATTACTACCAAAAGGGTTACAAATCAGTTTTTGGTCAACTTCAGATTTAGTTTGGTTATTTGGAGTGCCGATTCAGAAAACTGCATTGGATAGAGCACATCAGCTCTAATTCCATTTTCAGAACATATGCCATCCAGTAGTCGCCATCTACTTGCCCACAGAAAATCTAGAGCTATCAACCTTATTTTAGGTCTCGCAGCCCACCAGTGGTTCCCGACCCACAGATTGGAAACCACTGCTGTATATTGATAATATTTAAACCATTTGTTCCCATCAAAGTTCAATTACCCATTGTCTCTTTATATGTGCAGTCTCAATATTACCTCTGAATGGTCCAGCAATCTATTTTATGTTTAGGATTTGAAAATACACAAGTTTCAAGTTCCTACAATCTGTGCAGAACACATGCTGCTCTTGTTTTCATAACCCCAAGATTCAACTTTATTTTTAGTTTATAGTTTGTGCTTTCTTGTATGTCCTAAACGAACTCTACATGCATTCCATGGACAATCAAGGCTGTAATCTGCAGCTTTGTTTACAAGAATTTAAAATAGCAGTTCCCAGCAAATATCACACCAAGTGCAAGTGCTTGACTATAGACCATCATCATCATTTCATCCATGTTTCGAACACACAGCAGCCCTTATGGCATTGCTATTTCAAGTAAAAGAGGTGCTCTCCATTGCATACAGTATATTTGATCTGACGATGCCAGTGCACTCATGTATGCTTCCCCACCACAAATGATCAATTTTATTAGCCACTATAGTTGTCATGGTACCTATTCCACTTTAACTTGAGGCTATCTCATTCTACAGTAAGAGCTAAGCTGAAGATGTGAATGAAGCAGGAAAAGTCTGATTTGCTTTCTCTTTGACCTAAGAAGTACAAATAGCCAAATGAAACTTACAGCTTCTTCACCAAAGTATATCTAATTTGCAGGGTATAAAAGGGATCATCATGACTTCCTGTCTTCCTGTTATTTATGTTTTAATATATACAGCACTGTGTTAGGTGCTTCACAGAACCAGCAACTAGTCCCACATAACAATAAGCAACATGGCAATGTTGCAGTTGTTAAGAGCAGAACTTGGAGGAGTAGGTGATCTCCAGGAAGAAACAGCTTAACTAGTGAAAAGTAGATAATGCTTCTAGGTATAAACAGCAGTATACCAGGCATACAGAATATGAATGGGAGAACAAGGGAACCAAGAGTCCTTTAGCTTGTACAGATGGAGTTAAATGTCCAAATATTCAACTGCCAGCTGAGGGGAGTTACAGTCCAAACCATTTGTAGGGTGACAAGTTGGGAGGTGCCGAATTAGAAAAAGTAAGGATAAATCAAATAATTTGCATGCAAAGCATCTCACAGATATGGCTAGGGCAGCTATCTCCATTTTATGGCAAGGATCCCAATGACTTAGCAACTTTTTGCCCAGTGATGTCACAGGTCTTCAAAATCTCACCACTCTTTTGGACAAGAAGATGGATACAGGATGATCATGTTAGCAGCCCAATCCAAATTGGGCTCATGTTAACCTACATAACTCGAACTATGCAAAAGTGCAGCAAACAAATTGTATCAGGTTTAAAACTGATGCTGGATACAGCAGAACCAACAATGAGAGAAATTATGCGATCGGAGCATTGAGGTAAAAGAAAACGACTCATTTTTATTCAAGACCCTTCCGTCAGATCAAATCAACTGTGGAAGAAGTTCCTATTAACTTTGGCACTGATTAATAACTGTAGTATAACAACTTTCACATGTCAGTTGATCACGCTGTACTCTCTAGTGCAGTTTTGGAGTTGAAGTCCAAAACACCTGGAGGGCCGTTTGCTCATTCCTGTCCTTGGCTGTTTTGGTCCAAACAAAAGAGGTTGGTGATTAAGCTACATACCCCAATCTGGAATTTTCCAGACACTTTGAATTATAGTTGCCACTGGCCACAACCAGCATGATGATGGAAGTTGTACTTTTAAGCAGCTGGAAGCCACCAATGCTGTAATATTAAGTTTTATCTCTATTACTAAGCTTCTTGAATGGAAACAGCCTCCTATTCCTATAGCACTTATGAGAATTGTTAGCCTTATGGATCTCTTGGCCTATAATTGCCATCCGTCCTGCCCAGCATTACCAACGACAAGAAACCACTAAAGTTGCAGTTCAAAATATCTCAAGAATTGAAGTTCCTCACTCCCACAACACAGTATGCAGATTACTGGAAAACTATAATCCAGAACTGACAGTAAGGGACAGAGTATTTGTTTATACACTTCGAAAGCTGCGGACACAGGTAAATTTATTAAAGCATCCTATGTTTGGTACAGTCACTCATTCTGATTATTGCCATGGTTGGTCTTGAAAAGGTCTGTTTGGTTGGTTAGTTAGTTGGTTGCATGCTGCAAATAGCTTCTGGTGTGAGAGAATCAGCTGTCTTTGAAAATGTTGCCCAGAGGATGTCCGGATGTGTTTGAATCCTGCGGGGATTCATATACAATATTTCATAATATTGTACAAAAGCTGACTGGCACAACCTGGGGATCACAACCAGACACATTGCTGAATACGCATGCCCAGTGTGGAAAACAGCTCTCCACATTAAAACTCTTAATGAGACACACCACATTATCACAGGATGTCTACGCCCCACTCCACTGGCGAAATTACACAGTTTAGCCAGTACTGAACCACCTGACATCTGCCGGGAAGTAGCAGCCAGCAATGAAAGGATCAAGGCAGTGACATTTTTGGCCCATCCTCAGTCTGCAGCGATACTCGCAGGAACACCTCAGCAAGTGAGAGTCCAAAAGTGGTAGGCTAAAACCCAGCACCTCCATCAGTGGCTGAGACCAGATGAGAAACTCCCTCCTGGGCTCACAGAAGAGTGGACGACCTGGAAAGAGCTGAACAGGCAGCACTCTGGCACTGCAAGATGCAGAGCTAACCTTTAGAAATGGGGCTACAAAGTGGAGTCCATGACATGCAAATGTGGAGAAGAGCAAACCACAGACCAACTATTATAATGCAGTCTGAGCTCTGCCACATGCACAATGGAGAGCCTTCTCACAGCGATACCAGAGATACTCCAAGTGGCCAATTTCTGGTCAAAGGACATTTAGCATAATGCCAAGTGTTTTTTTAACTTTGTGTTTTAAAATGCATTTTAACTGTACTACCAAACTTACTTCTGACACAATAAATAAATACTCATTCTCATTGTTCAAATCCAAGTGACCCTCCACCCCAAATGACAGCAAGCACATGACCCATGTTGAATGAATACAAACAACTATCAGTACACTTTTGACGAAATAAGCCTTCCAAACCATTCGTTCTGTCACTTTCATTTCACAGAAAGTGTACATTAACTCCTCCAATCAGAAGAGCCTGGAAAGTTCATGTTCACTGCTTTTTAGCATGTTCTCCAAATACTGCTCGACATTCCACTTCTCATACTACAGATGTTTATGTTTCCAGATTTTTAACACAGGATAACCTTTGTACAGAGAGAGGGAACTCCACCATATCAAACCAGCGCAAGTGCCTTGTTGGGAACGATTTCAAATGAGCATCTATTTTGAGTTCTGAAAAGTTTCCAGAAAGCTACCGAGAGGAGAAAAACTTTAGCAAGAAGACTCCAAAACAAAACTTTTATCTGCAAAACCAGGGACACCTGCCAAAACAATCCAGAAGCCACCCCTCTTTAACCTGCTATTATAGGGCTTCCCCTCTTTTCTTTCCAATGACTCTGTTCCCAAACATAGACTGGAATTAAGGGAAACATAACATGGAATGTATTTTGGTGTATTTTGTCTGACAGACTCCCCCCTCCATCCTGGTGCGGGATACTGGAACACTTCATGCAGATACACAACACCACCCACACGACAAGGAGGTTTTACCTGTTTATGAAGAGGCATATCTTATCAGATTATGAGATAGGAAGGCTTTGTTTACCTCTTAAATGCTTCGGCAGGGTTCCTCTCACACTCCCCAGGTTGCAAGAGACACTGAACAGCTGGATCTCTCAGCTTGTCTTCATATCCTTGGATGAGTCCACTGCGACAGATCTGGGCAACCAACCCTCGAATAAAGCCTCCCACGCAGAGTGTGTCCGAGTCCTGAGCCTTGCAGAAGTGGAAGGCCAGGGCTTGGTGATGCAGACCCCGCTGGAGACTCGCAGGTGAGCTCGGCCACAGCAATTCAGTACAAAAGGCTGTCTTGCCACTGCCAGGCCCTCCCACTAACAACACCCCCCAGGCAGCTCCTTTTCCAGGGACGACACAGGTATTCATTCCGGAATTCAGCACAACGGAGGGCTTGTTGGCAGTGCTGTTGCTGCAGCTTGTCTTTTCCTGGAGGCAGTGTTGAAGCTTGTGAAAAACCCACTCTCGACAATAAAACGGTTTCCCCTGCAGCAAGCTGGTCTGAGCCATTATGCAGGCTTTTTCTCTCTCTCCGGGACAGGTCAGAAACAGCAAGGCATCTTAAGATCCCTTTCAGTAAGCAGGTCCTTAGCTCCAAGCCAATGGACTCATTGTACAGAGCACTGTCACAAGGGGGAATGCAACCCACAAATGCTTCATCACCTCATGCAATGGCCAGCCGCATCTCTGCATGTCAAGCAGCTTTTCTCCATCCCAACTTTCTCCTGATTAGCACATGATGTATTGCTGCTCATCCGATTTAGAGATAAAGCTATGTTTGATACCAAGGCTCAGTAATGCTTCTCATATGGCTTAAAAGGTCACGCCGTGTCATGACTGCAGCTTCAGCTTATAGGGCCACATGTTCTCTTATGCAGACAGTGCCTCAAAAAAAAAAAGCAGATGTTTCGACATGCCTGCAGAATCCCCGCATGTTCTCGCCTCTTTAAATTCCCACCATTGCACAAAACCAGTGAGTTTTATAACCTCTCAATTTTTCAAAAGGCTTTGGAAAGGCAGGACAAATTTCTTCTTTACAGGAATGCAGCTTACAATGCAAACATATGGATTGACTTTGTTTTATTGAGAAGTTATTTGTTGAAACTCAGACAGGCTTCTGTGGTCCTTTGAAGAGCTTCACTGTCATGGTGTTGGATTGACCACAACAAGGTCAAAACAGAAGAAACTTGTTTATAAGTGACATCCGGCACATGTTTTCCTTACCATCTTCTCTTTCACCAAACTGCTCTGGGCATCTCAGCTGCGGAGCTTGGGCAGACCACACCTGAAAAGTAAAACATCACCAACATGTGTTAGCTTCTACACAAAAGGGAATTGAATGTTAAGTAAGAACCAATCAATGTCACTCATATATGGAGTATACAAATAGTATGGCCATGAGAATGAATTACACTTGTAGTTCAGCGTTTTTCAACCTGGGAGTTGGGACCCCTGGGGGGAGGGGCTGTGAGTGGGATCACCAAAGACCATCAGAAAACACAGTCTTTTATTTATTTATTTATTTTATTTATTTATTTTTCTGTTGCTCCTCCTGCAGGCTCGGGGCGGATAACAGTTCATGTCACAGTGGGACAATAAAAACATAACAGGTTAAAAACATAGTTTGACATGTCACGAGGTATAAGGAAAATACAGAAGTATTTTCTGTTGATCATGGCGGTTCTGTGTGGGAAGTTTGGCCCAATTCTGTCATTGCTGGGATTCTGAATCCTCTTTGATTGTAGGTGAACTATAAATCCCAGCTATTACAACTCCCAAATGTCAAGGTCTATTTTCCCCAAATTCCACCAGTGTTCACATTGGGACATATTGAGTATTCCTGCCAAGGTTTGTCCAGATCCATCATTGTTTGAGTCCACAGTGCTCTTTGGATGCAGGTGGACTACAATTCCAAAACTCAAGGTCAATGCCCACAAAACCTTTCCATTATTTTCTATTGGTCACTGGAGTTCCGTGTGCCAAGTTTGGTTCAAATCCAATGTTGGTGGAGTTAGAATGCTCTTTGATTGTAGGTTAACTAAATCCCAGCAACCTCAACTCCCAAATGACAAAATCATCCCTCCCATCAACCCCACCAGTTATCAGGTATTTGTACCAAATTTAGTACAAATTTAGTACAGTGAATGAAAATACATCCTGCATATCATATATTTACATTACGATTCATAACAGTATCAGAATTACAGTTATGAAGTGGCAATTGAATAATTTTATTGTTGGAGGTCACCACAACATGAGTGGCCATGGCATTAGGAAGGGTTTGGGTTTTTTAGTGTTATAAGCAACTTGAGAAACTGAGAATTGCTTCTGGTGTGTGAGAATTGGCAGTCTGCAAGGACTTTGCCCAGAGGACGCCCAGATATTTTTGATTAGGAAGGCTGAGAACCATTTTATTGTAGGTCTCCTGTATTGATGGATTCTATTATAATTCATTTTCAAAAAAGCAACCCTTGACTTTGTCATTTCATACATTGTATATAATGTGACTTGTACATGCAGAGGTCTGGCAACCAAGACCTACCAGATGCTAGTGTGTCTCCAAATGTAAACATACCAACAGATAACAAGCAGCAGCATCTAACAGCCTAGAATGGCTTTCCAATCATTCATACAGTCAGCGTGTGACTGTGAAAACATAGGTAAAGGTAAAGGTTTTCCCCTGACATTAAGTCCAGTCGTGTCCGATTATGGGGGTGGCTGCTCATCTCTATTTCTAAGCGGAAGTGCCAGTGTTGTCCATAGATACCTCCAAAGTCATGTGGCCAGCATGACTGCATGGAGCGCCATTACCTTCTCACCAGAGCGGTACCTATTATCTACTCATATTTTCATGTTTTCAAACTGCTAGGTTGGCAGAATCTGGGGCTGGCCGCAGAAGCTCACGCTGCACCCCGGATTTGAACCTGTGATCTTTTGATCAGCAAGTTCAGCAGCTCAGCAGTTTAACCCACTGTGTCATCGGGTGCTCCAACATAAGTAAACATAGGTAGTAAAGGTTTTTCTCTGACATTAAGTCCAGTTGTGTCCAACTATGGGGGTTGGTGCTCATCTCTATTTCTAAAGTGAAGCGCCAGCGTTGTCCATAGACACTTCCAATGTCATGTGGCCAGCATGACTGCATGGAGCGCCGTTACCTTCCCGCTGGAGCGGTACCTATTGATCTACTCACATTTGCATGTTTTCAAACTGCTAGGTTGGCAGAAGCTGAGGCTAACAGCGGAAGCTCACGTCGCTCCCCGGATTCGAACCTGTGACCTTTCAATCAGCAAGTTCAGCAGCTCAGCGGGTTAACCCACTCGGACACTTTCCAACACAAGAAAACATAAGAACCCGCTTAAAATAAAAATAAACCCAAAGGCAACCCAAGCACTGTCTTCTTTAAGACCCATCCGCTCTCCTTGATCCCAGCCCAGCCCTGGGTCTTCCAAACCTCCTTTGTACCTGCTTCCTATTGCAGCCAACCAGGAGTTCCCCTTTACAGCTTTCCACAGCCTTCTTTGTTCAGGGAGGATATACAGGCAGCCTTTGGAGCCACGTTTTAACTTACCCTCCTCCTCCTCCTCCCCTTCCCCTCCCTTGGCATTGTTGCTGTGCAGCATGCTGTTTCTGTCATCTGTTCTGCTCAGAGCAGATCCGTGCAGTCTCTCTCTCTCTCTCTCTCTCTCTCTCTCTCTCTCTTTTGCATTTGTCCTAGGCTTTGTCTCCCACTCCCCTCCCTTCCACTGCCTGCACGGCCAAGGCTTCACGTTTCAGATTGTGATAAAAACAAAACAAAACCCCAGCGAGATCCAACAGCCTTGTGTCTCCCTGTGGGTGCTTCTGCTGCAAAGGCTGGACTCACAAAAAAAGAAGAGAAAGAGGTGGCCAGGCGGCCACTGGAAGAGATCCACGCCCTGTCCTCACTCCCCTCACCCCACCCGAGAGAGGGACACGCAGCAGAAGAGCAGGAGGGGCGAGAGAGAGAGAGAGAGAGAGAGAGAGAGAGAGAGAGAGAGAGAAACAGCTTTCATCCCTTCCTTCTTCCCATCCGGATCAGATGCCATTTGGTTTCTAATCTTGGGAGGAAGGTAGTTTGGGGGAGAAAGGACCCCAACACGCACACTTACTCCTAGTCTCTCCAGCTTCTTGCTTTCTCTACCCCTCCATTGGTGGGATTCGGATTTCAAACACCACACAAGGCAGACAGGCCCCATCTCTCTATGTACTCGGCCATAGAAGGCAGCTTGAAACTCTACTATATACAGCCTTTGTAGTAGACTCATACATATAATGCAATTCCTGGCATGCATTCTAGGACTCTTCACTGACCTTATAACTGGCATTAACAAACTTTGGCCTTCCAGGTGTTTTGGATTTCAACTCGCACCATTCTTCAGTTTTCCGGGCTGTATTGCCATGCTCCAGAAGCATTCTCTCCTGACGTTTCGCCTGCATCTATGGCAGGCATTTTCAGAGGTTGTGAGGTCTGTTGGAAACTAGGAAAATGGGGTTTATATATCTGGAATAATGCCCAGGGTGGGAGAAAGAACTCTTGTCTGTTGGAGGAAAGTGTGACTGTTGCAATTGGCCACCATTATCAGCCTTGCAGCTTCAAGATCTGGCTGCTTACTGTCTGGCAGAATCCTTTGTTGGGAGGTGGTTGCCTATTGCCTGGTGAAATCCCTTGTTGGGAAGTGGTTGCTTATTGCCTGGTGGAATCCTTTGTTGGGAGGTGGTTGCGTATTGCCTGGTGGAATCCTTTGTTGGGAGGTAGTTGCTTATTGCCTGGTAGAATCCTTTGTTGGGAAGTGGTTGCTTATTACCTGGTGGCCTGGGAGGTGGAACCCTTTGTTGGGAAGTAGTTGCTTATTGCCTGGTGGAATCCTTTGTTGGGAGGTAGGAGGTGAATCCTTTGTTGGGAGGTAGTTGCTTATTGCCTGGTGCCTGGTGGAATCCTTTGTTGGGAGGTAGTTGCTTATTGCCTGGTGGAATCCTTTGTTGGGAAGTGGTTGCTTATTGCCTGGTGGAATCCTTTGTTGGGAGGTGGTTGCTTATTGCCTGGTGGAATCCTTTGTTGGGAGGTGGTTGCTTATTGCCTGGTGGAATCCTTTGTTGGGAGGTGATTAGCTGGCCCTGATGGTTTCTTGTCTGGAATCTGCCAGTTTGTGAGTGTTTTTCTTTATTTAATGTTTTGATTTTAGAGCTTTTTTAAAAAAATACAAGTAGCCAGATTTCATTTTCACGTTTTTCCCAAAGCTGGAAGCAGCCAGACCTTGAAACTGCAAGGCCATTCAATGCACGCACTCTTCAACAATCACACTTGCTTCAAGCAGACAAGAGTTCTTTCTCCAAACCTGGACATTATCACACGGATATATAAACCCCACTTTCCTAGTTTCCAACAGACCTCATAACCTCTGAAAATGCCTGTCATGGATGCAGGCGAAGCGTTAGGAGAGAATGCCACTGGAACATGCGCCAGACAGCCCGGAAAACTCACAGCAACCCAGTGATTCCGGCTTGTGGGATTTGCAGTCTAAAACACCTAGAGACAATGTTGCCCATGCCTGCCTTAGAATAACAGTTTCACGTTGCATCCTATGGCAGTGAGTGTGGATCGGGGCTCACACACACGTCCACGCGGGTCTGAGTGTATTTCCCGACCTCTCTTTGCCTCTCGTGCCTGCAAAAGGCCCCGAGGAGAAAAGCCCAGCGCGGTATCTGACCCAACAGTCCACACATTCAGGCCGGATCCGAGCCAAAAGGCACCCACCAGGGCCGAAAGCGCGGCTGTCACTCTGACAACGAGGCCGGGGAAAGGTCGGCACCAGACACGCGGGGGGACACCCTTGCAGGCGCTCAGACGCACCCGTGTCACGGGAGGACGGGGAAAGGCTGCAGGAAAGGGGACAAAGCGGGCTTTCCTACCGGGAGGGGCTTCGTTGCAGAAGAATCCAAGGAATGGGGAGGAAGGAGGAGCGGCCGCTTCTTTTCCTTCTCCTTCTCTTCCTCCCTCGAAGTTGTCCCTCGCAGGCTGGCTGGTTTCCCCGGCTTCCTCCTCTCCTCTCGGCGAATTTTGCAGCGGGCCCCGCTCCCTCTCCCAGAGCCAGAGCCGCTCCCCCGAAGCGGGCGGGAGGACGGATCCCGGAGCCTTCTCCACCCCTCGCCCCTCCGCTGCCCGGCCTCCTCTAACCTGCCAGATTCGGAGACTCCCAGACGTCTGGCAGCCTTGGTTAAGCCACGCCTCCTCTTCTCTGGCCACGCCCCTTATGGGACTGGAGCTACTTTGTGTTCGGGCGTGGGCGGGGCCTGCTGTAGAAGCATTCCCCGCCTCACGTTTGTGGGGTGGGCGGGGCTACATTCAGCGTCTCCCCTGAAGCCACGCCCTCATACTCCTCTCTCCCAGTGGCCACGCCCCTTACAGGACTGCAGCTGCTTTTGTGTTCGGGCGTGGGCGGGGCTTGCCCTAGCATTCCCTGCCTCACGTTTGTGGTCTGGGCGGGGCCACATTCGTCGACTCCCCTTAAGACACGCCCCTCACGAGATTGGAGCTACTTTGTGTTCCGGCGTGGGCGGAGCCTGCCTTAAGAGCATTCCCCGCCTCATACTTGGGCTGTGGGCGGGGCCACATCAATCCTCTCCCCTAAAGCCACGCCCCTTACGAGACTGGAGCTACTTTTGTGTTCGGAAGTGGGCGGGGTCTGCTGCAGAAGCATTCCCGCCTCACGTTTGTGGTGTGGGCGGGGCTACATCCAGCGTCTCCCCTGAAGCCACGCCTATTACGGGACTGGAGCTGCTTTGTGTTCGGGCGTGGGCGGGGCCAAGCGATATAGGGCGGGGACTACTCTAGAACTCGATGCATTCCCCGCCTCACGTTTGTGGTGTGGGCGGGGCCACATTCGTCGCCTCCCCTAAAGCCACGCCCTCATCCTTTTCCCCTGCTGGCCACGCCTCCTCCGGCTTTGTCTTTGGGGCGATATGAAGCAGAGCTGCTTTGTCTTCGGGGCGGGGCCAGGCTGTGTTACCGCTGGTGACGCCCAAACATCTGCCTCCCCTTGCGAGGCCACGCCTCCTCCGCCTCTTTGGACACGCCCTCTCCTCGCTGGGCGCCGAAGCTGCTTTGTATTGGGGCGTGGACAGGCGAGGTGGGCGTGGCCTGCTTTACTCCAGGGGATGGGATGTCCCTTACTATCCGAAAGGCAACTCCAAGTGGCCAGCTGCTAATCAAAGGACATTTAACATAGTGCCAAGTGCTTAAAAAAAAAAACTTTTGTGTTTTTAAATGCATTTTAACTGTGCCTTGACACGATAAATAAATACATATCCAAAATGCTGCGGAATAGGAGTGTTTAGGATTTAGGATTTTTATTTTTTTTCTTCATTTTGGAATATTTGCTGACACATAATGAGATGGGACAAGGCACTAGCCCTCTTTGATTTTAAAAAACTACAACTCCCATGATTCCATAGCATTGAGCCATGGCAGTTTTTATAATTACAAAAATCCACATTTTGGAATATTTGCTTGCACATAATGAGATAGGACAAGGCACTAGCCCTCTTTGGCAGAGGAGGCAAAAGTCCTTAGAAAACTACAGCTCCCATGATTCCATAGCATTGAGCCATGGCAGTTTTTATAATTACAAAAATCCACATTTTGGAATATTTGCTTGCACATAATGAGATAGGACAAGGCACTAGCCCTCTTTGGTAAAAGAGGTGAAATACCTTAGAAAACTACAGCTCCCATGATTCCATAGCATTGAGCCATGGCAGTTTTTAAAAAATCCACATTTTGGAATATTTGCTGACACATAATGAGATGGGACAAGGCACTAGCCCTCTTTGGCAGAGGAGGCAAAAGTCCTTAGAAAACTACATCTCTCATGATTCCATAGCATTGAGCCATGGCAGTTTTTAAAAAATCCACATTTTGGAATATTTGCTGACACATAATGAGATAGGACAAGGCACTAGCCCTCTTTGGCAAAGGAGGCAAAAGTCCTTAGAAAACTACAGCTCCCATGATTCCATAGCATTCAGCCATGGCAGTTTTTATAAAAAATCCACATTTTGGAATATTTGCTGACACATAATGAGATGGGACAAGGCACTAGCCCTCTTTGGCAGAGGGGCAAAAGTCCTTAGAAAACTACAGCTCCCATGATTCCATAGCATTGAGCCATGGCAGTTTTTTTTTTTAAATCCACATTTTGGATTATTTGCTGACACATAATGAGATGGGTCAAGGCACTAGCCCTCTTTGGCAGAGGAGGCAAAAGTCCTTAGAAAACTACAGCTCTCATGATTCCATAGCATTGAGCCATGGCAGTTTTTTAAAAATCCACATTTTGGAATATTTGCTGACACATAATGAGATGGGACAAGGCACTAGCCCTCTTTGGCAGAGGAGGCAAAAGTCCTTAGAAAACTACAGCTCCCATGATTCCATAGCATTCAGCCATGGCAGTTTTTTTAAAAAAAACAATCCACATTTTGGAATATTTCCTTACACATGAGATGGGACAAGGCACTAGCCCTCTTTGGCAAAAGAGGTGAAATACCTTAGAAAACTACAGCTCCCATGATTCCATAGCATTGAGCCATGGCAGTTAAAAGAAATCCACATTTTGGAATATTTGCTGACATATAATGAGATGGGACAAGGCACTAGCCCTCTTTGGCAGAGGGGGCAAAAGTCCTTAGAAAACTACAGCTCCCATGATTCCATAGCATTGAACCATGGCAGTTTTTTTTAAAAAAATCCACATTTTGGAATATTTGCTGACACATAATGAGATGGGACAAGGCACTAGCCCTCTTTGGCAGAGGAGGCAAAAGTCCTTAGAAAACTACAGCTCTCATGATTCCATAGCATTCAGCCATGGCAGTTTTTTTAAAAATCCACATTTTGGAATATTTGCTTGCACATAATGAGATAGGACAAGGCACTAGCCCTCTTTGGCAGAGGAGGCAAAAGTCCTTAGAAAACTACAGCTCCCATGATTCCATAGCATTCAGCCATGGCAGTTTTTAAAAAATCCACATTTTGGAATATTTACCTTAGAAAACTACAGCTCCCATGATTCCATAGCATTGAGCCATGGCAGTTAAAAGAAATCCACATTTTGGAATATTTGCTGACATATAATGAGATGGGACAAGGCACTAGCCCTCTTTGGCAGAGGAGGCAAAAGTCCTTAGAAAACTACAGCTCCCATGATTCCATAGCATTGAGCCATGGCAGTTGTTTGTTTTTTTTAAAAAATCCACATTTTGGAATATTTGCTGACACATAATGAGATGGGACAAGGCACTAGCCCTCTTTGGCAGAGGAGGCAAAAGTCCTTAGAAAACTACAGCTCCCATGATTCCATAGCATTGAACCATGGCAGTTTAAAAAAATCCACATTTTGGAATATTTGCTGACACATAATGAGATGGGTCAAGGCACTAGCCCTCTTTGGCAGAGGAGGCAAAAGTCCTTAGAAAACTACAGCTCCCATGATTCCATAGCATTGAGCCATGGCAGTTTTTAAAAAATCCACATTTTGGAATATTTGCTGACACATAATGAGATAGGACAAGGCACTAGCCCTCTTTGGCAGAGGAGGCAAAAGACCTTAGAAAACTACAGCTCCCATGATTCCATAGCATTGAGCCATGGCAGTTTTTTAATTACAAAAATCCACATTTTGGAATATTTGCTGACCTATAATGAGATTGGACACGGCACTAGCCCTCTTTGGCAGAGGAGGCAAAAGTCCTTTGAAAACTACAGCTCCCATGATTCCATAGCATTGAGCCATGGCAGTTGTTTGTTTTTTTTTATAAAAAATCCACATTTTGGAATATTTGCTGACCTATAATGAGATGGGACAAGGCACTAGCCCTCTTTGGCAAAGGAGACAAAAGCCCTTAGAAAACTACAGCTCCCATGATTCCATAGCATTGAGCCATGGCAGTTTTTTTTTTTAAATCCACATTTTGGAATATTTGCTGACCTATAATGAGATGGGACAAGGCACTAGCCCTCTTTGGCAGAGGAGACAAAAGACCTTAGAAAACTACAACTCCCATGATTCCATAGCATTGAGCCATGGCAGTATTTTTTTTATTAAAAAATCCACATTTTGGAATATTTGCTGACCTATAATGAGATGGGACAAGGCACTAGCCCTCTTTGGCAGAGGAGACAAAAGACCTTAGAAAACTACAACTCCCATGATTCCATAGCATTGAGCCATGGCAGTTTTTTAAAAAAAAATCCTCCACATTTTGGAATATTTGCTGACACATAATGAGATGGGTCAAGGCATTAGCCCTCTTTGGCAGAGGAGACAAAAGACCTTTCTATTACCGAAATCTGACTAGGGATCCTTCCCTTAAGGGGACAGAGCCCAGGCCACCCCTAAAAGCGAGGATCGAGGCCCAAAATCTGGATGATCTTCCCAGAACTACAAATCCCAAAGAAACCCAGATCAATGCTCACCCAGACGGAAGAACGCCACTACCGAGAGAAGAATCTAATTCAGCTGAATAGGATGTAATGCCACGCCAGGAATCCAAAGGCAAAAACATAGTCGTTTAATGGTAAAGCAGTCCAATATATAGAAAAGCAGTCAAAAGCAGTCATTTACATTTGAATCGGGCGCCTTCCCCTTCCACGAGTAGCTTCAGCTGATTGGCCTGGCTGTCAAAGTCAGCTGGGCCAGGAGGAGACCGGCGCGCTTTGGCCAATAGGAGAAGGCGCGCCAAGATTTGAACTGACCTATCCTGGCCGGCTGCGCAGGGCGGGAAAGGACACAAAGAGAAAAACGGCTGGGTGGAGGAAGTAACCTGTGGCTGAAATACCTTGCGGCTGGAGGGCCTCCGATGTGGAGATCCACCTTCCTGTTTATTGTTTGTCCTGAGTGCCTTAATGGGAGTCTTTTGTCCTGGCTGAAACTGCTTAGTGTTGAGAGTTTCAGTCTAGCGGGAAGCATGGTTTCTCAGTAAAGAATGGCCAAAGCATAAGTTATTGCAGCCGGCGAGTGGGGGTCCGAAGCCCACTCAGGTCCAGGTATGGGGTGGTAGAGTGACTTGGGTTTGCTAGAGCCCATGACCCCTTGGGGGTCCAGCTCCGAGGCCAAGGGGGAACACGAGCGGGGGGGATCCAGGCCCATAATGGCGGAATCTATGTTCCACAGAACACCTGACCTCCCTCCCATATTGGTGAAAAAGGCATCATATGGCCAGAAAATGTATTGTTTGTTCAACAGGGGAACTCTCCGCAGATAGAGTCCTGGTAGGGTTTGGAAGCATGGTTGCTTAGTTTAAAATGGTCCTGAGAGAGCTATTGGGGCTGGCTGCGAGGTTCCGAAGCTCGCATGAAGCAACCGTGTTTTGGGTCTGTTTACATGACCATTACATATTCCCTATCATTGGCCAAGCTCCGAGAATAATAGGGACATATGCAGGGAAGTCTTGGGCATAAAGAGTGGGCCTCCCCCACGAAGAAACCCAACGTCCCTTCCCCAAAGTTATTATTTGTGCAGGGTAAAATTGAGTAGAAAAATGGATTATTGCGCTGTTCATCCTTGGAACGCTCTGCTGAGGGCATTAACTTAGAAGTTACATTGACACAAAAAGGGAACACACAAAGGGGTACAAAATAGGCAACACAATACAGAGATCCCCAACAATCATCCCCAAATACATTCCCATACAGCTGTTGCTCCCAGAGTAATGATCTTCAAAACAGGCACTTCCTGGGAGTTGTAGTCCTCCTTTGTCCTCGGGAGCTGCAGATCCTTTGGGGCCGGGGTGCCAAGCAGAGGCAAAGTCACTGAGGGTCCATGATGTGAAGGGGGAAAAGAACAGGAAATGTCCAACTGAAGAAGCGTCCTTGGGGAAACTACAAAGTCCTGAGGGGCAGAATGGCTTCTGGAGTGCAGTAGAGTGGCAGAGAGTCACAAAGTCCATGTGGCAAGAAGGGAAAAGGCTGGGAATATTCAGCTGGGAAGTGTCCTTGGCGAACTGCTTCTCCCAGAGCCCAAAAGACCTGGGTTCCCTTTGAATCCCCCTGCAATCTGGGCAAAACCCCTCCGGAAAACATCGGACACGGCTTACCCAGAAAGGGGGTCTCTGTGGGTTCATGATCTATGAGATGTAGCAAGGCTGTTGCTGGAATCAGCTGGGGAGAACAGTCCAGGAATAATCCGGGGAAATGTAGCATGAAGAAAGGCAAAAGGTGCCAGTGTACTTGGAGAAACTATAAAGTCTGTGATCAGGGGAGAGAGTCTGAGAGTAGAGATCCTGGTGGTGCCCGCTGATATTGGGGCTGAGCTCAGAGCAGTGTGAAATAGCAACAAGAAGAGTCCGTGACCAGTGTCCTTGGGTGAGCGCTCAGCTGAGAGCCAGGCCGCTGATTGCGAGCGGCCGCTTTTCCGGGCTTCCCCCAGGCATGGGAGGGAGAACGGGAGAAGAAAGAAGCAGAGACAAGATGGGGGAAGAGGCAGAGTGCTTCGGGGACAACAGCGGGGCAAATCGGGGACATTTCCAAAGAGTGGATACTGAATCCACTCTTCCTATGGCGATCTCACTTATCCGCGGATCGCTCAGCTCCTTGCCCCCACCCTCGGCAATGGCCCCCACTTTTCCAAGATGGCGTCTGGGGCGGGCGAGTCTGCAGAGGTGCGTCTCGCCCGCGCGGCCCCCCTAGAGGCCAGAAGGGTCGGACCGGTTGGAGAAGGATGGAAGATAAGGTAGGAGCAAAGGGGAAGGGTCTTGTTTGTTGTTTTTGTAGTGTTTGGGTTGTTTTGGGGTTTTTTTCTTGTTAGCGGTTGAGGCAGGGACGGGCGTTTCGGCCCTAGTGGTGGGTGGTGGTACTGCAGCGGCCTTGCACAGGCCTGGGGGCAGATTAGCCAGGCTGTTGTGGCTTGGCAGGAGGTTTGAGAGTTTGTTGTTTTTGAACAGGAGTTGGCTTATGGGATTGTGTGGGTTATGGCAATGTTATGGGATTGTGTGGGCGCTGGGGGAAATGTTATATTCTATTGTTTATGCAATGTTATGGGATTGTATTTCTGATGTATGCATTGGTGCTCTGTGGACAGAAGGGAGGGAAAATGTATTTGGCTTTTTGTCTTGCCGTGGGCTGTTTATGGGGTCCAATGTGATGTTGCCATGTGTGGGTTTTGGTGGTGCTGGGGTGGAGATGTCCTGGTTTTATTGCTATGCTGTGGGACTTGCTAAAATGTTCTTCATGTGCTATTGGCTGTGCAAATGTTGTGTAGGTGGGGCAATGGGAGGCAATGGTGGCTGGGTGTACTGGGAGGGACGAAGTTGGTGCAGTGTGATGTATGGAACTGAGTGGGGCAGAAGTGGGGGGGGGGAAAGGTCTGGTACTGGTGCAACTTAGGCCATGGGCCAAGTGGGATATTGGGGACTCTCTGCGGTTAGATCTCCTGGATTTGGGCTTCCTGGTTCGGCCATATTAGAAAACTACAGCTCCCATGATTCCATCGCATTGAGGCATGGCAGTTAAAAGTGGTGTCAAGCTGCATTAATTCCACAATGCAGATGCACTCTGCAAGGCATAAATTTCTCACATTTGCTGCTGGCAAAAAAACAAGAAAGGACAGACTTTTCTCGAGCAAAAGAAATACAAATGAGAGATGACATAAGTGGAAATGCAAACTTTATTCATTTACATTTTTTTTAAAAAAAATGAATAAAGTTTGCATTTCCACCTCTCCCATTTCCAAGATGATCTCTTATATGTATGGGAAAACATTTCAGTGTGTGTGTGTGTGTGGGAGGAGGGATAATGCAAGGGCAAAGGACAGGTAAACAATTTGGTTTCCCATCTGTGTCCAGGTAGGCTTCCAGATGGTAGAAATCTGTGCGTTTCAGTACTTGCTGTTGAAAATAATAATGGAAGAGCTTGCGGTGGGAGAAGGGAAATACAACATAAGAACATAAGAACATAAGAAGAGCCATGCTGAATCGGGCCTCCGCCCATCTAGTCCAGCATTCTGTGTCACACAGTGGCCCACTAGTTGTACACAGGGATCTCTAGCAGAAAGGAGGGCAAAACCCTCACCTGCTCCCGACCCCCCACAACCAGTACCCGGGGAAAATCCTGCCTGCCTCCATCAACACAGAGGTGGCACTTGGATGTCCATTTCAGTAGCTACTGATTCCCTTGGTATCCATGAATCTGTCTAATCCTGCCTTGAAGCTGTCCAACCTGCCTTCTGTATCCACAGATTGATTGATTGATTATTTGAAACATTTATATTCTACCCTTCTCACCCCAAAGGGAACTCGGGGAGAAGCACAACATATATACAGTATATATAAATATACACAAACACTAAAATCAGTTTCATCTACTTTAAAATCAGTTGTTTAAACCAGGCCTGGGCAAACTTCGGCCCTCCAGGTGTTTTGGACTCCAACTCCCACAATTCCTAACAGCCGGTAGGCCTGGTTTAAAACCATCTCAAAACACCATGCTGGCTCCAGTCAGCTGAGTGGGTTTCTTATTATTGTCTTATTGCACAGTCCCATATTGTCTTATTGCGCTGGAGGGCCAAAGTTTGCCCATGTCTGTCCTAGACCCAAACCCCAGTGGATATTAAGGGTCCAAAGGCTTGGTCCCACAACCAGGTTTTTATTATTTTTCTGAAGGACAGAAGGGAGACGGCTGATCTATTGTTGTTAGGAAGGGAGTTCCATAACTGGGGCAATCCCTGAAAAGGCCCTCTCTCTTATCCCCACCAATCATGCCTGATGATAGTGGGACCGAGAGCAGGGCCTCCCAGAAGATCTTAGTCTTCGCAGTGGTTAGTAAAGTGAGATGCGTTCAGACAGGTAAACTGGGCCAGGGCCTTCTATGGCTTTATAGGCCAAATCCAGCACTGAATTGTGCCCGGTGACAAACAGGCAGCCAGTAGAACTGACGGAACATGGGAGTTGTGTGCTCCCTGTATGTCACCCCAGTTATTAACCTGGCTGCCTCTTGTTGGACTATTTGAAGCTTCTGAACAGTCTTCAAAGGCAACCCCACGTAAAGCGTGTTGCAGTAATCTATCCTGGATGTAAGAAGAGCGTGAACCACCATGGCCACTTCCCAAGGTACAGGCGCAACTGGCGCAGAAGTTCCCCCTAGCCACCGCCACAACCTGAGTTTCCAGGCTCAGCAATGACTCCAGGAGCGCTCCCAAGCTGTGAACCTGTGCCTTCAAGGGGAGTGTAACCCATCCAGCACAGGCTGTAACCATATACCCTGTTCAGCCTTGTGACTCCACCATCGGGACTTGGAAAATATTCTAAAAATCAAACTTCTATTTTGTCATTGTATATAAGGGACACTATTTACTACGCCATTGTATACCATGGGAGTTGAGCACCCATAGATATTATAATACATGGTCCTAGACCAGGCATGGACAAACTTTGGCCCTCCAGGTGTTTTGGACTTCCCACCATTCCTAATAACCTCCGGCCTCTTTGTTTTCCCCCTCAGCCACAGCTATCAGCCAGCATGCGAACTACTTAAATCAAAACACCTGGAGGGCCAAAGTTTGCCCATATCTGTCCTAGACTCAAACCCCAGTGGATATTAAGGGCCCACTGCAAAGTTTCTTTTTCCAAAAGTGGCTTGTTATGTCTCCAAAAAAGACTACTTCATCTGTTGCCATCTTGCCCTCAAACCTACCCTTTCAGAAGGTAAGTTACCTGTTATTCTGGTGTTGCAGGTGTATCCCATAGCAGAGTTTGGCATCCCAATTGTACCTCCAGGCACTTTCCGATGCAGAAATGCTCTAGAGAAATTGCTTCCGAAAAAAGAACCAGCGTGTTATTAATAAGCACTCATATGCCATTGCAATTTTCTGTTCCAAACTGGCAAGAATTTACTCACAATTGCATTACGATTCCAAATGCCCATTTTAGGAAGTAACTCCAGTGCTTTTCGTTCAAGTGAGTTCCTACTCATTTCTATGCAAAATAAATGCTGGGTCCGTATTTTGAAAGTGAGTTTAGCCATACAAGCACTCTTGCTCAAGGTGATGAAATAATGCTTACGGTGATTATTTGTAGAGATAGCAGTTGTGTTGGTCAGAAAAGCGAGTGCTCGAGCTCCATCAAGGGAGGGTGGAGTTGCAAAGAATGCTGTCACAGAGTTCCAGAGCAGGAAGAAAACTGGAAAAGCAAGAAAGAAAGCCAGTTTAGTTAGCAAGTGTATTGCAAAAGGAATGGAGTCATACAGTATTATGCTAGAGATTACATCATGACAGAATATAAGTTCCAAATTGCTGGTATGACCTCCAACAAAATGTTGCAGTATGTTACCTGTTAGATTACTACCCCCCTGTGTACATGGACACAGCCCTCTGAGTCATATTCCGCCATTGATTGATTATTTGAATGTGCATTGTATAGACATAATTTTAAATGAACTGGGTAGCTAATGTTTTAATGTTGATGTTTTAATCTTGTTGTATTAGTGTTTTATATTGTGTATTGGTGCCAGCATCTAATTGTGCCTTGTAAGCCGCCCTGAGTCGTGTCCGTCCCCCCATCCCCGTCCCCCCGGGTTGAGAAGGGCGGGTTAGAAACACAGTAAATAAATAAATAATAAATTTGGCCATAAAGCGTGCTCAAGATGTTGCTCATGCTTAGAGAAGGGTTGTTTAAAAGATTTTGCAGGTTTTGGCTTTCTTCTAGTTTGGCTGATGCTTCCCATAACATTGGTTAAAAGGCTGTTAGAATAAATTAAAGGCGTGGAAAAAAGGAATTTAGAAATAATGCAATAACAGAATGAAAAGGCATTTTTCAGTTTAGTCATATGATTAATGTGGTCATGTGCCAGCCTAATTTTGTGAAATTTTTCAATATGCACAAGCAGCACTTTATGTAGTGAATGCCAATCATTTGGGGAACTGATTTCACACAACAGCAAATTGTTTATGCTAAACATACTAGTTGGCCCTGTGATCGCTATAGAACTAAAGCTGATTTTATTTTTTAAATAACATTTATATCTCTAGCACATGACTAACGTAACCCCTTTTTGGTGAAGAAAGAGCAGATATGTGTCTATGGGATTCATTGATTTAGCCAGGAAATGCTATTTATTTGTGTTGTTGAAGGCGTTCATGGCTGGAATCATTATCCCCTGACGTTTCGCCTGCCTCTATGGCAGGCAACCTCTGAGGATGTCTGCCATAGATGCAGGTGAAACTTCAGGAGAGAATGCTTCTGAAACATGGCCATACAGCCCGAAAAACTTACAGCAACCCTGCTATTTATTTATCATGTCAGAAGCAAGTTGAGGGTACAGTTATAATGTATTTAAAATCACAAACAAAGTTTTCAAATTTGGCATTATACTAAATGTCCTTTGACCAAAAGCTGGCCACTTGGAGTGCCTCTAGTGTTGCTGTGAGAAGGTCCTCTGTTGTCCTCTGTTGTGCATGTGGCAAGGCTTAGATTGCATTGCAGTAGGTGGTCTGTGGTTTGCTCTTCTCCACTTGCATGTCGTGGACTCCATAGTATTA
>JARBWK010000012.1:72550342-72569477 GCA_030556195.1 Anolis apletophallus | reverse complement strand
TGTGATTTGCTTAAAATAAGTTTTCCTGGTCCATCATGGGCTTCACATCCACATAATTATCTTTTCAATGTAGTTAATTAAATTGCTTTCTCAAGTTTAATTTAATAATTAGTTTGACTAATTTATTATAATCCTACTCTTGAAAACTATGGGTGTTGATATCTTTGACAGATTACAAAGTGAATCATTTCATATCTGCTGTCTCTGGCTGAGTTGATGGGATCAGAAGAATTAAGGGATAAAGCTGTTCTTGGACTGTTCAGGATGCAAAAAACAAGAGTTACTTCTTTGAATGTTTTCCTAGGAATATTTAAAGATATGGAACTACACTTCAATGTCCCTGCTCACTACCTTTTTCATTCATCAACCTGTAAACTTTGCAAACTCAGTATTGTCTTTACCTAATAAAGCTCAAGCCACTTTAACTTGTTTCAATAAAAACATTATGTTTATTATGAAGCAATGGTTCTCAAAGTCACTGGCAAATTGTCGGGAATATAATCGTGTGATGGGCCACTTAATAATACTGGTACTGTTCTATTATCCGGGTGGTGGCCATTAGGGGCGCTAGAGAGAGAGAACGATAGTCCATTTTATGGGGGTGAACAGTGAGTTGAAGGAGGAAAACAAATTTTCCCTGTTTTTTATTATTTCCCCCACCCATGTCTCCATTGTGGAAACAACCTTAGGGAAGGGGGATGGGAATAATAATAAAAATAATAAAATTATTAATAACTTATTTCTACATCACTATATCTCTCCGAAGGGACACAGGGCGGTTTACACACACAAAAAATGCAAACATTCAATACTTGATAAGTGCAAACACATCAAAAACAATACAAAATAGTACTCAATGACAACATATCTTATAATAAAAGAATGAAACATTGGAATGAAAACAAAATGGCAGTAATCCAGTAAGAAAATAAACTAAAACGTGAGTAAACATTAAAACATATGTCCTAAAAAGCAGTTAAAATACATTACATTGAAATGGCTAACACAGGTGTTCGTTTTACATGTATCGTAGGAGCCATATGGTACAAATGGGTGAGCCAGCATTCCAATGGATCAAAGTGTCCTAGTTTTCCTTCTTTCTATATGCTACAGTGCATAAGTGCATTTCTAGAAGTTTCTTAAAGAAAATGAAGGTTTTTATTTCTTCAGGGAAGGAATTCCAGAGGCGGGGAGTGAACACGGAGAAGACACCCCCCCCCTCATTCCCACCAGCCATGCTTGAGACGGGTATGGGACCGAGAGCAGGGCCTCCTCCGCTACCACAGTGCCCAAGATGGCCTATATGCAATGGGACAGAATCACTAGCAAAAATGGGTGGAAATGGGAGGAATTGTTTTTCTCCTTCAACTCCCCTCTCTTTAATGGGCTATTCTTCTCCACCTAGCCCCCTTAGTGGCCTCCACCTGGATAATGGAACAGTACCATAATACCTACTGTTTTGTTCTAATTAAAAAGGAAGTTTCACATTTTACAAGCAAGAGCACAATAGATCCCCTCCCCCCAAATCAACATTGGCACCATTGCCAAATACTACACTATTCTATACAAAGCACAAGCTCTAAACCTGTAGATTCTGTACTTTTGCTGTTGTTAGGGGTGCGGGATCCCAGAAAAAATTGAAAAAAAGGGAATAAATCTATACTTTTTGCCCAAGAGAACACATATCTAAGAATCTGTAGGGTGACTATGAACAATTTGGAGCAGATATTGACTTCTCACGCTGAGATATTGTGTATGTCTAGTAAGTAAACCCCAATGATGATTCAATAGGACTTCCAAAAGAAGTATGCCATATGTCTTCAACCATCTTTGCTCAGTCAAAAATGTTGATATATTTATAACTCAAGGTAACACTTCATGTATCTGACAAGGTGAACTGTTATACATGGCAGTTTATGCCATAATAAAAATATTTTTTAGTTTAATAGACTTGACTGGCTATCTCTTTGGAAATTTTATTTTTTCCAACAAGCATCACATTCAGCACTCTCTTCTTTCGTTGATTCCGTGCAAGTTTGCCTTACTCCAAATCAGATTCCTGCCATTGAACAGTATTAGATCTTGTACTTATTCAGTTTGAGTGACGTTGAGTACAAAAACAGCTTCCATATAATTTTAGCTGACAATACAGAGGTAAGGCAGAGTTGACAATATAAGCGAATACTCTGGAAAACAGGTGTCTCAATATGTAAATCAGTGACATTAAAAGAAATACTGGGAAAATCACATGAATTCACATATCATTAGATAATATTGCAAAGCATGAAATGGGTGAGAAAATTCAGCCACTACTATCCAAATTAAATCCCAAGAGTAATAAATATATCCATTGTGATTCCCTGACCACAAGAAAATACCTAAGTGCTTAGAATGAAGAGAAAATGTATTTTATTAATAAAAAGGACTGTATTACAAATCAGTGTTCATGTTATGATGGTTTCAAGAGGCAGAACTATTCTCATAATGCACATAATCAATTTTGAGCTGGGGAGCTTCTATAATCTTGACTCTCAGAAGTTTCATCTTACACTAATATAAACAGAAACCTTATGCCTCTGTTAGCAAGTAAAACAGTATTCTCGGGTAGTGTCATAGAATTTTTCTCATCTTCTGACAGTTACCAGAAACTTACTTTATTTAACAGAGGCATCTGACAACCATTTAAGCATAGGACCAGTTGAATGATTCCTTCACACCCACCTTTTTGCTTGTTCAGAATTAGCAAATGAAGTTGAGGAGACGGGCAGGTGAAAGGGATTTTCCTTCTCCAGTAAATCTAGGAGAAATTAGTAAACAAGAACTTGAGAA
The DNA here is from genome assembly GCA_030556195.1 of Anolis apletophallus. Taxonomy (NCBI): domain Eukaryota; kingdom Metazoa; phylum Chordata; class Lepidosauria; order Squamata; family Anolidae; genus Anolis; species Anolis apletophallus. The sequence goes on along the minus strand of JARBWK010000012.1, from coordinate 72,566,648 downwards.
TGGATACCCTGTGTCACAAGCTTTTGCATTACATTATATTTTATCAAGGTTGTCAAGTCACCACTGCAAAGTGCATGTGCTGGAGAAATTCCATGATGCTAAGAAATGCAATAGAAGTCTAAACTTATGAGAATTGGTTGGTCACACACAGCCTCATGTAAGAGAAACAACAATTTTCCTGCCTTTGCTACATAATCCATTCCGCTGACTCTTGATGTTGTAGGAAACAATACCATAGCACCATCACAGTGTCAGCTTGTCCTTTGGGAACAAGATCAAGGCATTTTGCTCAGCTCATGCAAAGCCATGTTTATTTCCTCTTCATGGGGCTGGTCCAAGATATCTTGCCACAACAAAAAGCTCAGTGACAAGATTGTTGAAGGTACACATTTCAAAATCTTTTGCATTGTCACAAAGGACATTTGAAACTAATTTTTGAGCACAAGGATCAACTTTGATCCTTGGAGCAGGCTACTGCGACTCTCTGGAGGCATCTGACCTTGCACGTATTACTCATGGACTATAATGAGCTCTGGATATCTGCTGGGATTTGGTATCAGGACCTCACTGGTGCTCAAGTTCTATTACGTACAACCACATAATAAAATGATTTTTATATAAACCATTGTGCTCAATGACACATGGCAGTCACTTCTTTCTAATATGTAGAATCATTTCTCAAATTTCAAAAGTTTTCCCAGTCCCCAAAATATTCCCTACCCTTCTCTAATCTATACAGGGCAGCATCATTATGTTCTGATGCCACGAGGTTCAATCTTTCATGCCAAAACACCATGACAAGAAACAACAAGAACACTGACAGCCTGAAGAGGAAAATATTCTATACCAGTGGAAAATATTCTATACCCGTTTCCCAAACTCATTAACATTCTCTACAGAGATCTTGTTTGAACTATAGCTCCCAGAATATCCTGATCATGTTGCCTGGCACATTCTGGGAGTTGTAGTTTAATGAATAACTATATTGTTCTTCATGTCATCATGTTTATCATGTTCTTCTGATCCTTTGAAGACAGCATGATCAGGAGAACATGAAACTGGCATTTTCTTATCTTACATACTACAGTGTTTCTACAGTTGATAACACCTGATTAGTTTCTAGCTTTGATAATATCAGAACAGAACTATTTCCATAATCGCAGATGCCATTATATATGTGTTTATTTTCCTTAATTCAGAGTAGGACAAAATAATATAGAGTGTAATTTTGCTATCTTATAAGTAATGTGCCTCAAAATGAATATCTAGGCTTTGGAATGTGAAATTATCAGCAAAAACAGATCATAGAGTGGTCCGTGAACTCCACAAATGGTACTTCGACCATTAAGAGTAAATTAGAAGTGTGCTAAATTAATTAGCTAATGGATATTTATTGGAAAGTAGATAAATTTTAAAAGTGACACTTTTGTAGAGGCGGCACTTACTCTACTGTCTTTTAATTGGCTCATTTAATAGAGCTTAGAACAATCAGCTGCAGAATGATGGAATATACTGATAATTTTTCACAGGCAATATTTCTCAGACTTCAATCTTCTGCCTGTCAAGAAACCTGAGAGTTTCTTAGTATGGGATGGGTTTCTAAGAACAGATGAAGCATGTGTGTGTGTGTGTGTGTGTGTGTTGTTGGTTTGCTGTGTGGTCAACTTTGACACATGGCAACCCTATAAATAAAAGTCCTCCAATAACCTTCAACCATCCAAAGTTGTGCTCAGGCCTTGCAAAGTCAAGCCCCTGGCTTCTTTGTTTTAATACATCTATCTATAATGTGGTCTTCCTCTTTTTCTTTCATGCTTCACTTTGCTGAATATTATCTTGTCTTCCATAATGACTCGTGCTGTCTCAGTGTCTCCTGATGTGTTTGATATTGGTTATTTCTTTTCTGAGCAGTATTCGGAGTAATGAGTGACTTCTAGGTGCAACCTGAAATGGGTTTTGGAAATACAGTATTCAGAATTCCCCAGCTAGCTAGTGGATAGTGGTAATTTTAGTTTTAAAATGCAATTCAAAGCCTTTAAAATAATAATTATTATTATTTATTTATACCCCGCCATCATCTCCCAGAAGGGACTCAGGGCAGCTTACATGAGGCCAAGCCCGTGAAATAAAAATACAACAGCGCATCAACAAAACAAGCAAGCAAAAGACAATATAAATCATATAACTAAACATAAAGCAATAACACAGAAGAGATTTAGATACACTATGGCAGGGCTAAATGTAATAAATTAATTATTTTTTTAAAAAACAATGGGTATGTGCGGAGTAGGGTCTAGACATGGGGTTTTTAGAAAGTGATGTAAGGAGATCAATCCAATGGGTAGATAAAGTACTTCAGAGGACATGTAGAGGGTGATTAGTCAGATCGGACAATTATTTCCTTTATTCAGGGAAGGCACATTGGAACAGCCACGTTTTCAAGCTCCTCCTAAAGACTGCCAAAGTGGGGGCTTGTCTGATATCTTTAGGGAGATAGTTCCAGAGTTGGGAGACTACTATAGAGAAGGCCCTCTCCCTCGTCCCCACCAATCACGCCTGTGAAGAGGGCGGGAGCGAGAGCAGGTTCTCTCCAGATGATCAAAGAGCACATGTGGGTTCGTAGACAGAAATGTGGTCACGCAGGTAGGTGGGTCCCAGACCTTTCAGGGCTTTGTATGTAAGAACCTGCACCTTGAATTGGGACCGGAAGATGAACAGCAGCCAATGGAGCTTCTTAAACAGGGGGTTGACCGCTCCCTGTAAGTCACTCCAGTTAGCAATCTGGCTGCCGCCCATTGGACCAATTGAAACTTTCAAGCTATCTTCAAGGGCAGCCTCACATAGAGTGCATTGCAGTAATCCAATCTGGAGTTGACTAAGGCCAGATCTAACTTCACGAGGTACGATTGCAGCTGGCGCACGAGTTTTAGTTGTGCGAAGGCCCTCCCCGCCACCGCTGATGCCTGGGCTCCAAGCGTTAGCGATGAGTCTAGGAGGACACCCAAGCTGCAGACCTGTGACTTCAGGGGGAGTGCAATCCTATTGAGCACAGGTTGCCACCCTATGCGCTGATCCGGCTTGCAATCAACCTGGAGGACCTCTGTCTTGTTGGGATTGATCCTCAGCTTATTCATCCTCATCCAGACATTCACAGTGGCCAGGCACTCATCCAGCACCCAAGGGGCTTCCTTGGAATTAGGTGGAAAGGAGCAGTAGTGTTGTGCGTCATCTGTATAGAGATGGCACCCAACTCCAAAACTCCGGATGATCTCTCCCAGCGGTTTCATGTAGATATTAAAAAGCATGGGAGACAGAATGGAATCTTGCAGGACCCCACAGTCAAAGGCCAGGGGTCCGAGCAGATGTCCCCCAGCTTCACCATCTGGGTGCGACCCTCCAGGAAGGACCGGAGCCACGACATTAGAAAGATTGCAGGTTATAGAGTAACCTTGAGCTGAGTAATAAAGATAACTATTCTTACATAAATTGGAGAATTATTTTCGTATGGCCAATGAAAAAATTGCTTTTTGAGTTCAAAGTAGCGTTTTTGAAAGTAACCTGTTTTACATCTCACAACGATTTCATTCCATCAAACAACTGAACATATTTCCTTTTTTGAACACCATCTTTCTATATCATGTTCTCATGGAGACTTGAGTTCACTTTTGAGATATCATCTTCTTACATGATGTGAGCCTTGTATCTCCAACAGTAACCAGCAGAACATGTCCTTAGTATGGAGATAACGGGATATCTAGCTAAATGAAGTTGTTAAAGAAACATATATTCTAGATATAATTATAGTTACTATATAAACAAAGAGGGGGTGTGCTGAATTACACTCTAGACAACTCAGCAGAGTCTAGAACAACACCAAACCACTAACGTGAGAATGCAATCACATCTATATATAAATGATAATATTAATATTATGGGCTACAAATGCCCCAACTCAGTCCTGTGTTTAATGGCTGGTGAGCCCTGTATAGGAAAACAAAGTCACTCACGGACGTCCACTTCGTTTGCTTTGTTGGATCGGGATCCTCTAAATAGAGTAGGGTTTTGCCAAGGAGAGTTCTATAGAGAAATCATCCAAAAGATAGAAAGTAGTCCTTTCCTTCTGGGTTGTTCACCTAAGTGGATGTATATAGTGCCATCTTGAGTCATATAGAATTTCTAATTGGAAAAAGGAACTCACTCCACCATTGTAGTAATCCAGCAATATTTTTAATCTGGGTTATATCCAAGTAACCAATTCTAGTATATCCACAGTTTGAGTTGATACAGATGATTCTACACATCAGTGATTGTCCATCTACTATTTAGTATAATTCCAAATTGTATCCATATATGTATTTTGTAGTTACTAAGACGTGATCTGGTCATCCCTCTGGTAAATCGCACTTCAGACAACGGATTAGTTTAGCATCAGTAAGATCTTTCCGTTTCGTCTTATTTGAGACTTTATCAAGGCTGTGATATGGAGGGCATCCAGTCTCGACCTACGTCACCAATAATCAACATTTTCCTTGAATTTAAAACATAACAAGTAAATAAAGAGTATATGGGTATAACGTAACCCTGTTAACAGCACTTAGTTTCTTTATATGGATCTTAAAGCTTCGTATTTCATCCATATAGAATGTTTACATAAATCATATTGTACCTTTATATCAATCCTTTCTTATATCATCTTTACATTATATATTGTTGCAAAGTAAGAATCTAATACAGTGAATATATTACGAAATAACAGCTTACCATCAAAACGCAAGTGCCTGTATATAGTGTATCCTGGCCGAAGGAAATAACTCTTCCTTCGGCCATTGATTTAAAGGTGTATTCACTGAAAGCGGATACCTGTGTTTCACCATAACAGTATTGAGATGCTTAAAACCTCATTTAATCCGAATGGGATCTCTGTATGCAATTTAAGGATCCAATTCGTTTCAGCTTTGATTAGGGCTAATTGGAGGCCTTCGTGTGCGTAAAAGCAAAAAACCCAAAAAAGTAAGGATTCCTAGGATGTCTTTTTTCTTTAAAGTGAAGGTACAGTGGAGATTCTGTATCTAAATTCTTGATGCGCGATTTATGATCAACGTCTGGCAGTAACTGATCATAGACTCACCTTGAAGGACCTAGAGATTCCTAAAGAGGTGTTTTCTCAGGTTAAAAAAGGAGCATTTTAAGAAAATGTATTTTTCCACTTTTTTGGAGGTCGTGCACACGTAACCCCCATGAAACTGAAGGGCCTATTAGACTTTTACTTTTTTTGTTCTCTTATTGTATTATTTTCCAAATATCTACAAAACATAGAACAGTAAAAGTGGCATCACATGCAACCTATTTTCAATATGTTACAAGTAGTTTCGTCAGAGATTGCAAAATTATTGTCATGTTGAATTATCAATCTGATCATGACAGTCTTAAAACAAATTATGGAAAAATGCAAGAGACACTATTAAACCAACATTTTTCACATCTGTCTCTTCAGGAAAGATGTTTTACAAAACAGATTTCTAATAAGTAGGAGTTCTGGATGAAATTAATGTTAATAATACAAGCAGTACAGTTGCATATGTTACAGCTTAGTATTTTACAATTAAGAAAAGTGACATGTAATTAAAGTACTTAACAATGCCTTCTCTGTGTTTGCAAACCTGAAAGGCGGTAAAAGTGCCAGGTGGCATATGAGTAAACACATTTTTGGAATCCACAGAATTGTTTTTAATCAGGCAGAAAGGCAAAGTAGTAAATTCTTAGCTATCTATGGAAAAAGTTGGCTATCCATGCAAATAGATCTGCAATTCTAAATATTTGTTTAAGCTTCATGGCACAAGCAGGAGCTACACAGACCTATGGAAAATGCTTTGTATCAGATCCAATTATCTCCCCCAATTTGTAAACCATTTTGGAAGCATATTTTCTAGAATTAACATACACATTAATTTGTGTATATATTTCTCCACCAAGTATTAAACATCTCTGCTTTCTGAATAATTTTTATGATTTTTATTTAAATCTTGATGAGATTTTCTATTTGTTCATTCAGTGTGCAAACATTTCAATTCAAGAGTTCGATGCAACTCCAGAGCTTAATGAGAGACATGTTTCCTGTATATCCCCCCACCTTCTCAATTGCCTATGGATTTCTATTAAATGATTTTTTAAATGTTAGGACCAATAATCAACATACAAACACAAACTGTTTCACAGTGTCTTCTTCCACCTACACTTAGCCAGAAAGCTGTTTTGAATTGACACAATTGCGCTCAGCCAAGATATATTTGTAAACCTCAATGCTGTTTGTCAGCAATAAAGACATATTTGTTGTCAAGCAACTCCAGATGGCAGAGGATATAATGATGTGTCCTTTGCACTATATGCTAGATGTTTAGTCCCAACATAGTGTTGATAAGTGACTGATAAAGAATTTTTTAAAAAGAGGAAAAACCCGCTGGCTCTGATCTTCAAAGCCTCAAAGGAGGTGGGCTTAATGATATCTCAAGGACAGTCCTCTCTCTGATCATGAAATACCATGACAATTTCTATCTTTAGGAACAATGGAAATGTCAACAGAGTTGAGGCTCAAGAGGGGAAATAAAGACTTTTTGGCAGCTGGTTCACAGCTGTGGATGATCCTGCCACAAATGATTAGATCAGGCACCAGAGGCAGCCAAACCCCCACAGAATGTTTTGGTAGCCCTAAATGTAGCCCTTGCACATATATATAGAAGTTTCAGACAACAAACAAGGCAAATGGGAGCACTTTTGCATGCTACTATTTCCACCAGGCAGGTTTTAAATATGTGGATTCTCTCTCTCAGAGGCAAATGCATATGGAAAGAAATATAATTATATTCATTCAATGTTCACCAGGATGAAAAATTCCCCTGCTGGTATACAGTGTTCAATTAATACTCCTTAGCTACACTGAGAATACCTCTTAGTCAGTTTTGTTATCTATACCTGCAAGAGTCACCTTTGTTCACAAACCTATATGTACAAAACAGATTGCATTGGCTGGCTGGATCTTCTGGTTTTTTTTTTTACAGTGATCTAGGATGTCAAATTAAAGCGGGTTTTGGTACTTTCCGTGCAAAAAGTACAGTCAGAGAGTGATGCTACATCCGTGTAGAGCTCTGAAAAGTGGGTTCTTGTGCCAAGAATCAGACAGGCACTTGCAATGTGAAAATAACACTGTGATTCATGCTTTTTGAGGCACGCTGTGCCTAATGGAAGATAACATAGGCTTAGAATGGATGGAACAGTACAGGTTGTGCTATGGGAGAACTTAATGCGAATTGAGAAAGCACTGCGCATGACAGAGAGACTGACCCCCTCCGTTGCTGGCACGGAGCCTGGAAGTCAATGTTTCAACCTGGGAACATCAGAGACTTAGCATTGATAGCTGTACTGTGAGAAAGAACTAACAAGAAATGACTATTGTTCTAATTCAGAGGTGTAACTTTGAGATGTGATGCAAATGGAAATGCAATGTTTATTGGATTAATGAGATGTCATGTAATCAACAGTAATCACCAGCCAATTATGATTGTTTTTATCCATGAAGAAGGGGTGGGCTTAACTGAAATGCCTCCATTGGGGTATAAATGTCTTTGTATTGAAAGTGACGGGGTCTTTTGCCCCTGATTGCAGCGTGTTCTGCTGGCAGAAGCCCACCAGCTGGTGCCAGAATAAACCTGTTTGATTTTTCACCTACTTCACAGTTGTCGTGTGTTTTCCCTCATCCTTGTACCCGCACGTTCAGGTAGCTTGATAAAGTTAACTTGATACTCGGAGTTCCATAACTCCTTGATTTGGCTGCTTCAAAATACCCCTGCTCCAGAGTGGAGTACTCTGGATCAGCCCAGGGGGAATCTGCCCTGGCTGCTTCTGTGTTGCTGCAGTAGCGGGACAGAATCCACACCATCTAGCAGGGAGCACCCCACCTTTTCCTTCTCCCTTCTCCAAGTTATGCTAACACTTTTGCAAATGTCAGCAAAGGAAACAAGCAATAGCCAGGAGTACTTTCAGACAATGCTACGATGGTGACAAGACAATGACAGTAAGTGCATCTTTCATCCCCAGGCTCTAGGGACAATGGGATAGCCATATGAACAGTGACAAAATATTCCAAATTGAAATCAGCCAACTGTTCACACTGTCCCAAAGTGCATGGAACTCCAGAGAAGCTTCAGGGCATTCCCTGACGTTGCCTAACATGGGGCAAGGCTTAATTAAGTGGTCTAGACCACTACTGGGGGTGAGTTGGCTCCATGCATCATGTGGATGTCATGGAGTCCATTCATCCTTGCTCTGGGGCAAAAAGGCTTAGTTGGACCTCTTTAGACAAGTTGTGTGGGTACTTAGCAACTTTCTTTTCCCCTTTAAAGCCATGCTGTCAACTCATCCTGATTGCAAGGCCTTGAAAACAGGAGAGCTGCCTATATTGAGGAATTTGAAATATATGTTAGAGCAGGATTGACAACTGTGGAAGGGTAGAGGCTTCATTGGCACCCTGAGAAGCATTGGGGGGGGGGGGGGAGGGCCGGATTCCCATTACATCTGGTCCCACAACAAATAAACCCCAAATGCCCTCTAGATAATAAAAGGCATTATGTCTATTTCAATGTGGGGGCCATAAAAATTACCCCATAGGGGCCACCTGTGTCTTTCACGCCAACATCTGAAATAGGAGTTGAATGTATGCATGCTTATATTCACTACAATGTTGGTGCATTTCTCTTGCTCTTTTTATTTTATCTGAAACCATTTATTTGATGAATGCAGTTGAAAAGGCTCCAGATAAATAGTCCCTGATGATCTTTTGCCTTTTCAACACTGTGGTGAATTTGGTAGTTCATAATAAATGATACAATACATAACACCCAATTCTTATCCGAAATTTTTCTTTTCAGTTTCTTTTTTTAAAAATATGTTTATTGGGTTTTTTCCATAAACAAACAAACATTAAAAGTGGGGGAACAGTCTCAGGGACAGGACAGTAGGAAAAATAAAGGAGAGGCTAAGTATGGTGATGGGAGAGAGGGGGAGGTAGAGGGAGTGGGAAGGGGGGTGGTGGTGCTGGGGAGGGGGGGTTGGTGGCAAGGAATGGGGGAAGAATGGGGTATAAGGGGGGGGGGGGCGGCGAAGGAGGCTGCTTGGTCCGGGTTCTGGGAAGGCTAGTGATGGGCAGTGGTGATGGGAAGAGATAAAGACTGGAGTAGCTTGTTTCCTTCTAGGATCCTTGTTCATGAGTGCTTCTTCGTGTTCTCTTGCAATCTCCCTCCTTGTTGAGCTGGTCATTTCGTTTTTACAGGTCTTCTTTCTAGGCTCCTTTTTCCTTCTTTTTTCCAAGGCGTGTCATCCTAACCCTCTGTATCTGGGAGCAATCTGTTATTTTTAGCTTTTGCCCTTTTGAGGAACTTCTGTTTTTTCCTGCAGCCCCCAGAATCTTTCCCGCGTTTGATGTTCATTGTCCGTTCCCTGTCTTCCAGCGTAGCCAGACCCGAGCCCCTTCCCGTCCTCCAGCCTCCATTCTAGCCGTTCTCCCTGGGCGATTCGAGGCCTTCCGTGTCCATCCCCGGGATGCCGCATCTCGCAGGCCTGAAGTACGCCTCCAGAGAGTAAGGGCAGCTTTTCTTCAGGTTGTTCTTCCCTCCTTGCTGGGTTGCTCCCGCCCAGCCTCTCTTCCTAGTGGGCTGCGTCCCATTCTTTTTGCCGTCCTTCTTGGCTGCATCCCGGCTGGGGTTTTTGGGTGCTGCAGTGACCTCTAGGTTCTTCCCCTCTTCTCTTTCTTGGAGGGCAGAGGTGTTAGGGCTCTTCGCGGCCATTCCTGCAGCCTCCAGCAGGTCTGCCTCCCTACTTCTGGGGTGTGGTCCTCTTTCCTCTGATCCTGCCCATGGCTTTACGTTCTCCTTCCCTCTTTCCTTTCCACCTGCACATTTTGTTGCTCTCTCTCCCCTGACCTGGGGGGCGTCCTCTCCATCCCCATAGAAGATCGGCAACCCTGGCCCTGTGGGGAGCGCCTCCCCATTTGGTTCTGATCTTTCCTGTAGAGGATGCCCCCGGCTTGCGCCCATTTGGTCTTCCTGCCGGTACAGCATGGCATCCATCCTCCGCAGGAAGCCGTCCTGGGCCTCCCCTATCTTTCGCAGCTCTGCGAGGACATCCCCCAGCGTTATCTCCTCCTCTTCTGATCCCTCTTCCTGACTCATCCTCCGCTCTTTTACTCTTGAAGTGTACAGTTTGTGTTTATTTGTTGATTGTTTACTTGTACAGTTATTCACTTATTTAGCCTGCCTTTCCTCCCTGTTGCGTATTAGAGGGAGGGCTTTGGGCTGCTCCACCTCCTGTCTATTCCCCCCTTTTGTTTTTGGCTTTGTTCTTCTTTTGCCTTCTTCTTTTGATTTTATCTTTATATTGATTTTGTCCCCCCCCCTACCTACTGGCAATAAGTGGTCCAGCAGGGGCTTCTGTGCTTGTGCCTCCTGCTTTCTTGTGGAGAGGGGAGAAAGAGCCGCTTCAATCCCCCTCTCCAAGATGGCGCTCCCGCCAAAACTCCCTTCTTCTTCCCCTTAGAGGGCTTCAGCCGCCATCTTGTGGCCGTTGCAGGCCTCTTCTCCCTCACTCCCAGCTTTTGCTTGTCAGGCTCTTGTTCCCCCTCGTCTGCTCCTCTCCTTATGGTTGTCTCCGCTCACCTCCTGTCTTTTGGGGGGGGTCAATCCCCTGTGTGTGGGTGCCGTCCGCGGCGCCCCTGGCTTCCCCGCTGGCTTCCCCGCTGTCTTCTTCCTTTCCGCGCCGCTGTCAGTGGCGCCTTTTCAAGTTGCGCCGGCCGCTGCGCCCCCGGGCTCACGGCCGGTGCAGGTCCTCTTCTCCTCCTGTCCTTAACTTGGAAGGGGGGGGGAGGCCCGGCCGGGCCAGCAGTGAGTGAGGGTCGCCTCCCGCTCCCTGCTCCCCCGGCTTGCTCGCCGCTCCGGCGGTGCTCCGGGCCCGCCCGATCTCTCCCTCTTGAGGAGGGGGAGACCTCTGGGGCCACCGGATCCCGCCCGCGGCTTCGCGCTCCCTCTGGACTCTTCTGTCCGTTGGGAGGGAGGGCGTAGCTCGCCCTCCGGCCAGAGAAGCAGGCGGCACTCCCTTTTTTCAGTTTCTGTGAGCAAGGGCAATATCCTTTCCATTTGTTCAGTGCTGCACATGCATTGTTTATGTGCAGCACTGAACAAATGGGAAGGATATTGAACACACTCCTCTCCACCGCCTTTCTAATCCACCTCACAACTTTGATGCATAATGGGTGCACATTATTTATTCCTGACATCCGCAATGAAAAATAATTCTTACAAAATGAAATATACACATTAAGGCAGAGCTTTACATTTCAGCACTGACACCTGTATAAGATGATCAGTTTGTTTCATGCAGTTGCATGAATGGTCTACCTAAATGCAACCTTGTCTTTACAAAGTTGCCAACTGTTCATATTCAACAGCTCAGGGCTGGTATTTCTGCAACCATTTAAATGTTGTTGGATTTCAATACCTAGCATTCATCACAATTTGTTTAGCTGCTAAGGGTTACTAGAAACTACAACTCAGGATCTGGAGTGCTACACATTTACTTTCCTTGGATTACAGAGATGTTTAACATCTTAGCATGAAATGGGACAAGGTGGATGTTGTCTCTTGGTGTTCTCTGTACTGAGGACATTGCTGGAAACATGCTTGGGATGGAATTGGTCTTCGAAAGCTATATTGTCACCACAGTATTCCTTCCTCTCCCCAGAAATGTTTTCTCTTTGAAGGCACTAAACATGTGGAGATGGTGTTCTTCTGCTCCCTCTTTTAGGTCTGCCCATCCCAGCTCTAAGAACAGTCTGAGTTAGGGTTGCCACCTGTCCCGTATTATACAGGATGTCCTGTTGGCTCAATGCATCGTGTGGACAGGGCAGGTGGCAGCAGAAGGCGAGGCCGGGCCAGCTATGGGGAAGGAAGGAAAGAAGGAAGGAAAGAAGGAAGGAAAGAAGGAAAGAAAGAAGGAAGGAAGGAAAGAAGGAAGGGAAAACTCTACATGAATGCCCGGTAGCTACTGCTCTCCCCACACAAACATTGGGCCTGGTCCGGCTTACTCACCTGAGTCGACAGCGCCACCATCTTGGCGCCTTCTCTGTCCACTCCAGCCCTCCCTCTTGAGAATAAAAAGAGGCAAGTGCAGAACGGGAGCAGAAGGGGAGGGGTTGATTTGATTGCAGGCGCCGGGAGTGACGGACTGGAAGAGGCAGGCCTTCCTGGAAGGAAGGGAGGGCGGAAGGGGGGGGGGAGCAGCAGCGGCAGGAGGCGCTTGTGGAGAGAGGGAGCCAGAGTGAGGTTTGTGCACACTGCCGCTTGCGTCTTGGGCCTGCTGGGGATTCTGGGCCTCACGTAACGGTTGCAGCGGCGAAGGAGGAGGATGAGGATTTGATTTTCAAGTTTTTATGAAGTGTCCCTTATTTTTAGGTAAATGCCCCTTATTTCTTATATCAAAAAATTGCAACCCTAATCTGAGTTCAGTTTTAGAATGAAGAGACAGAGCTTTTATTGTAATATAGGGCAAAGGACAGATAAAATATTGTGCTGTTCCATTTCTGTCAGGTGAGTTGAGAACCTTGAAATTGTAAATGGCAGGGTTAGTCAAAGTGTTGTGTAGGTTTCTGCTTCAATGAAAAGAGTTGCATCAGATAATGTTTTGAGTCTTTTAAGTTCTACAAGTACTATCACAAGTGTCTTGATTCTCCACAGTAGGCCTTCCCTGCTGATATATGTGTGTGTGTGTGTGTGTGTGTGTGTGTGTGTGTATATGTATATGTATATGATGTATATGTATTTGATGTATATGTATATGTATATATGATGCAGTTAAATGAAGGTTACATTCTAGGTAATGTAGCTTTCCTTAACTGACATTTTGAGATTAAAACTTGCATCTTAACAAGTCTTGATAAGCCTTGCTGTATTTGTGGAAGCCTTCTTCTACCTAACCCAGCATCCATTTGGGATAGTTTCCTCCAGTTATTTTTGACTTCAAGCCCACACAAAATTCTATCCAACATATTGAAAATCCCTGCTAAACCCAACCAAAAATGTTGATGGGAGTTGAACTCCATGTAGCAACACTTGTAGTGCAATGCTTTCCCAAAATAGATTATGTTATTTCCTTCACTCTTGACCAACTGATTTGCTAATTAATGTCTCTACCTGATTTTAGAAGTTTTTCTATTGTAATGCCACTATTTTAACTGGTCTGGTGGCCTTTCTATCTCAGCTGTGGATTTTGGAGCTTGTTTTATTAAGTCACTAGCTTGGGGACCCGGCCCTGCCCGGGTCATTTGAGAAGTGCAGCAGGATGTAGAGTGGGTCATGGGGGCTCTGTGTGCCAAGTTTAGTCTTGATCCATCATTATTGGGAGTTGCAGTGGTATCATGAAATTACTGAAGGTAGTGCAAGTCCCATCATCTCTGTGTGTCCCGTCCCCCCCAAAGTGTAGTAGGATGTAGATTGGGTCATAGGGGCTCTGTGTGCTAAGTTTGGTCTGTATTGGTGAATGGATGAGGGATGCATTGTTTTTCGGAAGTGAGTGAAGGTACTTCAAGTCCCATCATCCGTGGTCCGTCTCACAGTAAACTGCACCAGGCTGTAGAGTGGGTCATGAGGGCTCTGTGTGCCAGATTTGGTGTTGATCAGTCATTGGATTAGGTTTGTAGCAGGATTGGGAAGTGAGGGAAGGTACTGCAAGTCCCATCATCCATGTTCTGTCCCCCTCCAAACTTCAGTAGGATGTAGAGTGGGTCACTGGGGCTCTGTGTGCCAAGTGTGGACTTTCCGGTGTTTGTTGGGGGCCACAGTGGTCTGTGGGAACAGAGGGGTGTAAAAGTACTACAAATCCCATCATCCATTGTCAGTCCTCCTCCAAACCTCACCAGGACGTGAAGGCAGTCATGGGGGTTATGTATGGCAAGTTTGGTCTCGATCAGTGATTGGATGAGGGTTGCAGCGGACTTGGGAAGTGAGTAGAGGCACTTCAAGTCCCATCATCCATGGTCCACCCTCCTCCGAACTGCACCAGGACATAGAGTGGGTCATGGGGGCTGTGTGTGCTGAGTGTGGTCTGTATTGGTCCTTTTTGGTGGCCTCAGTGGTCTGTGGGAACCAAAGTCTTGGAAAGTACTACAAATCCCATAATACGTGGGTCATGTCATAGGGGGGTTATGTGTATCAAGTTTGGTGCAGGTCCATCACCCGCGCTGGTCGCTGTGGCCTGTGAAAGTGGCTGCCACATATCCGCCCTGGCCTGTGAAAGTGGCTGCCACATATCCGCCCTGGCCTGTGAAACTGGCTGCCACATATCCGCCCTGGCCTGTGAAAGTATACCGGTGTAAAACAGAAAAGAGTAAAAAAAATGGAAAAGGCCTGCATGGAATTAGCAGTAAGGTCCAATGAGGCTGGGTGAGGGGGCTTTGGGCCAGAATTATTTATATTGAAGCAGCAAATTTGGGAGTTATGGAACTCCGGGTGGCAAGTTGACTTCTTACCAAAACGGCGCGTAGACGTGCGGGCGCAAGGATGAGGAATCACGCAACAACTTCACTGCTCATGTGAAATCAAAGAGATTTATTGATTAACACCAGCTGGTGGGGTTGCCAGCACAACACGCTGCTATCAGGGGCAAACGGCCCCTGTCATTCTCAGTACAAAGTTCTTATACCCTTCATGGCGGCATCTCCAAAAGCCCGCCCTCCTTCATGGATTTTACACAAACATCATTGGCTGGTGTTACATAGCATTTCATTGATCCAATAAAACATAACATTTTCATTAGCATCACATCTCAAACCCCACCTATGTGTTTGAACAATGAACATTTCTAAGTTAGTCCTTTCCCACAGTACAGCTATCAGTGGCCGGGACTCTCATGTTCCCAAGTAGCAACATTTCGCTTCTGCCCCTCCTTGCCAGCAACGGATGGGGCAGACTCCCTCTGCTCATGCGCAGTTCTTCTCCCTTTGGCACTGATGTCAACAAGTAGCACGCCTTGTACTGTTAGACCAATCTGAGCCTACGTTATCTCACGCTAGGCACGGGGTGTACTTTAGCAAATCATAGCATTGATTAGAAACACCAATCACAGTGTATTATTCACGGAGCAAGTGCCTGCCTGATTCTTGGCACAGAAACCCACTTTTCTAAGCTCTACACGTGTGCAGCATCACTCTCTGACCTTTCTCCTGCACAGAAAGTACCAAAACTGCTTTATTCCAGAGTTTTTCTTTTTTGTGGGTAACTCATCACAGGGAGTTACCTACACATACGTCTGGAACCCCTCAAGAGGACCAATTCACTCTCCAATCTCTCTTGACCACGGTCTCCACAGTCTTGACTGCATGCACACTTTTCACTGCATCTATGGATTTCTGCATTGCACAAGCACAACATTTCAGCAAAATCGGTAGGCAGCACATGATGATTAGTACAGAACATATAACCACAATGATTATCATCACAAGTGAGCGTAGCCAATGCAAATTCGGTAGCCAGCTCAACAGATAGCTCCAAAAATCACTTGGGGCTGAGTAAGTCTTCTGTACTTCTCTAGCAACACCCTGAATCTTGACCAGGTCAAGTTCAATGTCACCAGACTTGTTAATGAAATGACAACAGGTTGTGTTTAACCACACACAGAGCCCACCTTCCTTGGACAGAAGGTAGTCCAAAGCTAGCTTCTGCTGCATCGCCATTCTTGCCAGAGAATTCACCTCCACCTGCAAAGAGGACATTCCTTCAAAAGTATCATTGGCCAAAGATTCCAAACCATATGATAAGACACGCAGCTGTCTTATACTCCAAGCTACACCCAGCCTGGGTGCTACAATTGCTATGAACCTCTGGCCTTCATTCAGAAAAGTCTTATCCGGGTCATATCCATAGCGTTTCCCTCCAGCAAATGAACGCTTCTGGACATGCAAATGCAAGTTAGTGACAGGTGTCTCCTTGGGGAGCACTCTCAGACACCCAGGCTGCAAGGTGCCAAGGGTACACACTCCATTCCAAGCCACAGGAAGCACTGACATGGCCCACTGTCCACAGATCCAAACAACACCAGTAGGAAGTCCAGACGCACGGAGCCCTGTGCGTCTGGCTGGCAAATTCTGGGCCATGTTCACTATGGCATTCTCATGATGGTTTCCAAACAACATGTGAGTGCAATTTGACTTTTCCCATCCCCAAGTCCAAACACCTCTTGTCCTCTGACCACAATTTGTCTTGTAGGTCCTACG